>JAODAL010071024.1:0-15689 GCA_025379985.1 Phyllomedusa bahiana
TTTTTTTTTAATATTTATTTGAAGTGCGGGCACTAACCCTCTTCTGCTTCACAGAGGTTCAGCTCCCTATTGACTGAGGGCTATGACGCTGCTGTTACCAGGCAGACTACAACTGGGGTAGGAAACCTTAATATTAACCAATAGACTCCTGAATCTAACATTCCTATTAGGCCATGTTCACACGGCTTAAAACTGGACGTATTTCAGTCCGTAATTACGCGCCGCAGTGCGCAAATTACGGGCTGAAAACGTTCCAGTCATTACGGTAATCCATAGTTCTCATAGAGAACTATGGATTACGTCTCCTCTCCCCGCTCGCCGAATCTGCTGCGGGGGGGGGAGATAAGTGACATGTGAATCATCAGCGGAGTATACGCGCCGCTGGTAATACAAGTCTAGGGGCCGGCGAGGTGCCGGCCCCCTGCACCCACCCCCCCCACAGCCACACGGCGTAATTGCGGGGCGTAATTACGCCCAGCAAATACAACGTGTGAACCTAGCCTTACTGTTATACCTAAATCTCTATAGTACAATTACACTACTTTCCTAGATAGTGATAACTACAGCTTTGCACATCCTACAGCAGCATCACATTAAGTGGACAAGTGGTGGAATTGTGAAAACCTTACTTACAATACTGTATTACCTAACAGTTATCAGTCTGTTGCAGCCAAATCGTTGCTCTGTGAGGCCTCGGCATCCTAACTGACTTTACCATCCTTCAGTTAAAAAGGAAAGGAGGAGAGGAAACCACCCCCCACCCAAAAAAAAGGGCTCATTCCACCCCACATATCTCTTTTCATGCACAAAAAAAAGATGAGAAGCACTGCGAAAAAAGCTCAAACATCTAAACCGGCGAAGCTTACCCAGTTCTTTCAACAATCTTCTCTACGTTTGCAATCCTTGGAGGATCAGAATCCTTTTTCTCAATTGTCTGCATCTTCCCCGCAGCCAGAATCTGTGGACATGGAGCCCCAAGATCATACAGACCAAGTTCCCCTAACTGAGATTACACTCCAATGTTTGCTTCTTTCAGAGATACTCTACATAGAGATTTTATCCCCTTAAGGACCTGGCATTTTTTTTTTTTTTTTGTTGACACATTAGTTTTTCCCTCCTTGCCTTCCCAGAGCCATAAATTTTTTATTTTTCCACCTACATAGAAATATGTAACACCATAATAGTGTTATTCACTGTACTATAGAATGTATTGGGAAACCGCAAAAAAATTCCAAGTGGGACAAACGTATTTTCACCATGTTTGTGGGTGTTTTGCTTTTACGGCGTTCAAACTTAGGTAAATATAATGTGTTACGTGTATTCTACTGGTTGATACGCATCCGGCAATACCAAACATGTAGGGTTTCCGTTATGATTTGGTACCATAAAAAAATTCCAAACTTTTTCTATTTTTGAAATTTGCACCACGGCGCCATTTTGTGTGACCAATAACTTTTTTGCACTAACACCTACGGACGTCAGTGAGGGGGAATTTTTTGCGGGCTGAAGTGTACTTTTTATCTCTAGCAGTTTGGAATGCATGAGACTTTTGTGATCACTTTCATTCCATTTTTAAGTGATGTAAAATGACCAAAAAATGCAATTTTGGCTTTTGGAATTTTTTTTCTTCTATGGTTTTCAGAGTACGGGATAAATGGATAAATGATGTTATATTTTTATAGATTGGACATTTTCGGATGCGGCGATACCAAATATGTGTAACTTTTTTATTATTTTATTGTTTTTAGTTGTAAAATGGGGAAAATGGGGTGATTTGAACTTTTAATACTTTTTTTTGTACTTTAAAACTTTATTTCTTTTTTTTTTTTAATGTAACATTGAGTCCATCTAGGGTGCTTGACCAATAGGTGGCGCGATCGTTAATACAGTCTAATGCATTGCATAGACGATGCATTAGACGGTACCAAGATGGTGGTTTCCCCACTTCCTGTCTGTGGCCGGAAGTGGGGCAAACCAGGACATGGCAGTGACGGGAGCCTTCACAAGGCTCCCCGCTGCCATGTCCAGGCATCAGATCGCTGCAGTTTTGCTGCGGCGATGCCGACTGCCCTGAAGATCGGTGCGCGGCATCGCTCTTGATTCATTTAGACGCCGCGGCCATCTTTGCGGCGGCATCTGAAGGTTTAAACAGCATGGGTGGGTGACGCTGCCCGTTCGCGCTGTAACGACCGGGTGTTAGTGGCGATTAGCCGCTAACACCCGGCGGCTGTGCGGGGGAGTCGCGGATCGATCCCCCTGCAAAGCCCCTTAGCAACCCTGGGACGTACTCAAACGTCCAGGGTCTTTAAGGGGTTAAGCAAATAATAGTGGATCTGAAATCGGATATACAGTCCTTGGTCTCCAGAACTGACCATGTGGAAAAAAAATGGTAGAACTCGCCACCTCGCACAATCTGCTAATTGATGCTAACGCCGAATTGGCAGAAGAGGTGCAACGGCAATCTTCAAAATTATTACATCTAGAAGATAGATCAAGAAAAATTAATATCTGCATCAGAAGAGTACCAGAGTCAATAACATCAGATGCTCTCTCTCCTTTCCTAACAGATCTAATGCCGGGGGCCTCCCAAACGGATCTAATACATCGCCTTCCGAAATCAAAATATCTTGCTCCATCTATCCCAAGAGATGTTATTGCCAGAATCCACTTCTTTCAGATGAAGGACAATTTCTTAAAAGCATTACGCAACAATCCTTCATTACCAGACAGATTTACTAACCTCTCAATTTTTCCACACCTATCAGCGGGTACAATGCTCAAAAGAAGAGTTTTCCCTCTTACTAAATTTCTTAGAGATCACAATATTGGCTACCGTTGGTGATTATGAAAGATAATATCACAACAGTGTGCAACTCTCCAGTAGCGGTAAAAGATCTTCTCCTGACCTGGGAACTGCTATCGACACCCATCAACACCCCACAGAGAAAGGGAGCTGCCAGACCGGAAGCCATCACCCCACTATGGTCTGAAAAACACAGCAGGCCCAAAACCAGTGTCAATGACTGATAAGTTTATCCTTAGTGGCAGTTGCTATTTCTCTACGGTCTCTCCAGACCAGTTCCTTGTTCGGTTCTGATTGGTTGGTACCTTCTTATGAAGTAGGCAACGAACTTGCCCCAGCGTATATTTCTGGAAATGATTGTTTGTTTTGTATTCTTTTACCCAACACTCTACATATTAACTTTTCACTGCACACTTGTGCAATTTTCAACTGTTATTTATCGCCATGCTACCTATAACTCCAATGTTTATACAGATTTTGTCACACATTCTAACGGCAGAGGTATATATGCTATCTGAAACCCCAAAAAACCTTTACTATGGCTATCAAATTTATGTCCCTTAATGTAAACAGCCTTAACTCGCCTTGTAAGAGGTCACACTTGTGGAGAGAGGTCTTAAAGTCCCGTGCTTATGTGGTATGTCTGCAGGAAACGCACCTCAGGAACAAAGATTTGTTCAGATTAAAGCACAAGAAACTTCCGCATTCCTTCCACTCAGCATTGGATTTTAAAAAATCCGGAATATCCATTTTTATCAAAGACTCAATTGCCTTTTCTCACAGCCAACTACTGTACTCCGGCTGTGAACAAGGGCAAGCGAGCCCGAAACGTGTTGGCCACGAGCAGTGGCTTTTTATCACTTTTGTCCCCTGTACTGAAGAATTTTATGATACAATAAAGATTTCCTCCGTTTACCTATATGCTGGATCCATTTTCTTTGGAAAGTGCTACGTACTCAAGCCGTGTAGGATCCGTGCAGCTGGTTCCGGAGCTCATAAGGGAGTTGGCTGAGAGCTGGAAATTAGCAAACTCAAGGTGAGCCTTGGACACAGTGCACATTTTGCATTATTGTTTAGCGTTTCAACTACTGTACTTACAGATCCTAAAGGTAGATAGGTCATACTACAATGTACACTTAATTCTATAGTATACACTATAGTAGTACTTTACGCTCCTAATATGTGTCTGATACCCTTTATCACCAACCTTATTGCTAAAACAAAAACAATTCTTAAGTGCAACCTTATAATTTGCAGAGATTTTAATGTAGTTATAGATAGGTCTCGAGATAGATCAGGTGGTGGTTCCAGATACACCCCAGAGCTCAATAATCTTATTCTGGAGGAGAACCAGCACGATCCCTGGCGCTATTCTCATACATAAGAATTAAGACTTCACTCACCATCCACAAAAAATACACATGCAAGGCTCGATTATTTCCTGCTTAGTAGACAAGCATTACAGACTGTTAAGTTTGGCCATAGGCTTTAAGTCATGGTCTGATCCTGCTCCAGTCTATCTTTCAGTAACAGATCGCTTTTCTATTCCATTCCATTCCCCATGGCGTCTTAATAATTTCTTACTCAAATCTCCCCAAACTATTTTGGAAGTGACTAAATCCCTTAGGGACTATTTTGACATAAATGCTAATACTGCACCTTCGGTGGAAACATTATGATGTGCACATAAAGCGTATATCAGAGGTATCTTTATCTCTATTGCTGCCAGAGAGAGAAAAGCTAGAGAAAAAAAGCTTACTAAACTCCTGGATAAAATTAAACTCTTGGATTCTCAGTTCAAAAGAAATTCCTCGCAAGCCCTTAAGGAGAAATTGACCTTACTTAGAAAGCAGCTAAGCATCATCCATTTACAGCAATATGAAGCCCATCTAAAGACTGCAATGGAACTTTTACTTGCAGGGTGACAGACCCAGTAAGCTCTTAGCCAGGAGAGATAAAGTGATGCAAGCCAAATCTAGAATACCCTTTATTACCTGCCCTACTAAATCCAAAATACAAATACAAAATCCTCAACAAATATCAAACGTGTTTGCGGCCTGCTACAGTTCATTATACAATCTAAAATGAGATCCGAGCGTCCCTCTAATTCAAGAAGCAGAAATTGATCGATTTTTGAACAAGATCTTACTTTGTCAGGATCATGGGTTGTATTAAAAGGGGCATAGATGCACATGATGAGAACATTATTCTCCCATTATACAAGTCACTGATTAAACCACACATGGAATATTGTGCACAGTTTTGGGCACCAGTGCACAGGAAAGACATTGTAGAGCTTGAACGGGTACAAAGGGGGGCAACAAAAATAATAAAAGGACTGGGTGGACTGCAATATCCAGAAAGATGAGCAAGATTAGGGTTATTTAGTTTGGAGAAAAGACGGCTTTAAATACATCAAAGGTCAATATAGAGATCTCGCTAAAGATTTATTTATACCCAGGACTGTATCTAGAACAAGGGGGCATCCTCTACGTCTTGAGGAATGAAAGTTTCTACATAAACATAGAAAGGGATTCTTTACTGTAAGAGCAGTGAGACTGTGGAACTCTCTGCCAGAGGAACTTGTCATGGTGAATTCACTAACAGAGTTCAAAAAGGGTCTGGATACATTTCTAGATGTAATAATATAACAAGTTATAGGGACTAAGATTCTGGAGTAGGGTCGTTGATCCAGGGATTTATTCTAATTGCCAGATTGGCGTCGGGAAGGAATTTTTTCCCTAACATGAGGACCATTGGCTTCTACCTCATGGGGGTTTTTGCCTTCCTCTGGATCAACACTTTAACACTTTAGCAACACTTTAGCAAAATGGGCTGAACTGGATGGACGTGTGTCTTTTTTCAGCCTGACAAACTATGTATGTAACTTCCCTCCTTAACACCAGACCTGTTATCATCTCTTAATAGCCCAATAACCCCCATAGAAATTGAGAAAATTATTAAACAATTGAAATTTTATAAGTCCCCTGGACCAGATGGTCTAACTAATGAATACTTCAAGCTTTTCAACTTCACTTTGGCCCCAGGAGGAGATGCTGTGTGCCACCATATCCACTATCCTGAAACCTGGGAAGCCTACAGACCAGATCTCAAACTATAGGCCTATTTCCATACTTAATTCAGATATTAAAATTTTACTAAGGTTCTAGAAAACAGACTTAATGACATTCTTCCCTCTTTGATAGACAAAGACCAAGTGGGCTTTGTCAAAGGTAGACAAACTAGAGATGGAATACGGCGCGTCATAGATATTTTACAAATTGTAAAGGATCAAAACTTGCCTTTTGCTCTCCTGTCGTTAGATGGAGAAAAGGCATTTGATAGGATAAGCTGGGAATACATGAGGAAAGTTCTACAGAAATTTGTTTTTTCTGGACCAATATTCTCCGCTGTGATGTCTCTATATTCGTCTCCTTCGACTAGAGCAGACGTGGGCATTGTATGGCCCGTGGACCACATCCAGGCTGCTAGATAGACTGTAAGCCCTCGCGGGCAGGACAATTCCCTCTCTGTACCAGTTGTAAATCACTTATTGTCACTTGTAATTGTCCTGCCAATGAATTAGTAACGCCTTGAAATGTACAGCGCCCTGGAATCAAGGGCGCTCCAAAATAAATGATAATAATAATAATAATAATGCAACCCGCGGCGTAAAATGTCCAGTTCTGCTTCAGACGATACTTTTAGTAGCGCTGAAGGCCCGCCGTGGCAAGATAGCATTAAGAAGCCGCAGCGGGCCTTCAGTGCTACTATTAATATGCCCGGTATAAGAATTGGGCAGCGGCGCGATGAAGTGAGTCAAGGAGCTGCCGGAGGAGCATCCGGGCTCTGGTGGCATGATGTCGTCACGCTGCCAGTGTCGGGAAGAAGAAGAAGGCACTTAACTGGGAAGGAGGAAAGGTAAGTATTAGTGTTGCCTGAAGGGAACTTTATTTACCTGCCTTACTGGGGGACGTATCTATATACCTGCCTTACTGAGGGGACATATCTATATACCTGCCTTACTGAGGGGAGCTATATATATACCTGCCGTACTGGGGGACATATCTATATACCTGCCTCACTGAGGGGACATATCTGCATACCTGCTTTACTGAGGGGAGCAATATATACCTGCCTTACTGGGAGACATATCTATATACCTGCCTCACTGAGGGGACATATCTATATACCTGCTTTACTGAGGGGACGTATCTATATACCTGCTTTACTGAGGGGACATATCTATATACCTGCTTTACTGAGGGGAGCTGTATACACCTGCCTTACTGGGAGACATATCTATATACCTGCCTCACTGAGGGGACATATCTATATACCTGCCTTACTGGGGGACATATCTTTATACCTGCCTCGTTGAGGGGACATATCTGTATACCTGCTTTACTGAGGGGAGCAATATATACCTGCCTTACTGGGGGACGTATCTATATACTTGCATCACTGAGGGGACGTATCTATATACCTGCTTTACTGAGGGGACGTATCTATATACCTGCTTTACTGAGGGGAGCTGTATATACCTGCCTTACTGGGAGACATATCTATATACCTGCCTTACTGGGGGACATATCTTTATACCTGCCTCACTGACGGAACATATCTGTATACCTGCTTTACTGAGGGGAGCAATATATACCTGCCTTTCTGGGGGACGTATCTTTATACTTGCATCACTGAGGGGATATATCTATATACCTGCTTTACTGAGGGGACGTATCTATATACCTGCTTTACTGAGGGGAGCTATATATACCTGCTTTACTGAGGGGAGCTGTATATACCTGCCTTACTGGGGGACATATCTATATACCTGCCTTACTGAGGGTACAGAGTAAGTTTCCATAAAAATTAACCCCAAAAAAGAATTTTTCACCCTATGTTTTGTTTTTTGTTTTTATTAGTCCGGCCCTCTAAAACCATCCCATGTTCTCATGCGGCCCCATGTGAAAATTAATTGCCCACACCTGGGCTAGAGTATACTCCTCTGGATTATAGGGTCAAAACGGCACCAGGCAGGGATGCCCTGTATCTCCATTAATTTATGATCTCTGTGCAGAACCACTTGCAGAACATACTAGGAAGTCACCCCTAATTCAAGGTATTCACCTAGATAATATACCTAGATAATATAACTCACAATGTGAGCTGATATGCTAATGACATATTAATTTTATGTCAACAACCGAGCACCTCTATTCCCGCACTTCTCAAACTATTAGATAGATATGCCAGCATATCCTATTATAAATTAAATGTGACAAAATCTATCCTTTTACCTATTAACTGTCATCCTTCCCTAAAGTCCCAACTTCCTGATATTAACTTCATCTGGGCAGACACATACGTTTCTTATCTAGGGATTAAGTTATACCGCAATATTGCGACTACCATAGAAAAAGACTTAGAAGATGTCACCTCCTCTATTCACAACAAAATTAGTAGGCTGGATCAGATTTCTCTCTCTTGGCTGTAACATATTAACATAACCAAAATGCTGCTCCTGCCTAAGTACTTGTATGTATCTTTGACTTTTTTGTTCCCCATCACACTATTAACAAGCTCCAGAATCATATACTGAAATTTATTTGGGGTTCATAACGGACTAGAATCAAGAAGCAATTTCTATATAGGAAAAAATGTGCAGGGGGGTCGTTCTGTTCCGAATGTATGGCTAGACCATTGTAAATCTAGCACTTCTTACACCCTAATAGATTGTAAGCTCTTGCGAGAAGGGCCCTCATACCTTGTGTCTCATCTGTAAGTGGGTTTTAATTGTGCAATGTATTTCTTTTGTCTGTACCTACACCCTCCAAATTGTAAAGTGCTGCGGAATATGTTGGCGCTATATAAATAAAGATATTATTATTATTATTATTATTATTATTATTGCACTACAACTAGCTGCAATCCTAGAACCCTTATTTTATCTATGGAACTCTCCACATGCCCATCATTGGTCCAGTATAGAAAACTCTGTGTCCTCAAAAATACCATTTAAGGATCATTTGATAGCCATGCTGTATGGCAGTACTCCCAAGACCTTTAAACTATTATCTCTTACACATGTAGCTCTAACATGGCATAAGCATATAGCGCTTAAACGTAAAGTAGATATAGACAAACTCCACTGTCCTCTCTCTGTACTTCAACATATGTTTACAGACATCCCAATCATTTGCTGGATTGACTTAGGGGTGAATAAGTTAGGAGATCTTTTCCATAAAGGACACTCTAGGACATTCGAGGATTTAGTACAACAATACTCTATTCCACGGCATCAATTCCTTATTTATCTACAGTTAAGACATTTAATAAATGCTCAAAACTGGCCAACTACCTCTCAAACTCCCACCCTTTTCCACAATTTTCTCCTGAGGGGTCACACCATGTTAGAGGTCTGACTGCCACATATCAGATCCTATATGATACTGACCTAACCTCGAAACCGGAGTATGCCATAAAGTGGGAAGGGGAACTGACCTATATGGTGGAAGAATGGCCTCGTGACCTCCAGATTCTTCAGATGAGCCAATCATGTAGAGCTCTCCAGGAAAAATCCACTTACGGTGGTACTTAACCCCCAGCAGAATAGCACATTTTAGTCCTGGATATTCCCATTTCTGTTGTGGTTTAAGAGGCTCTCTGATACATATGTGGTGGAACTGCCCATTGATCCAACCCCTATGGAGAGAGGTGGAAATGTTTCTGTACCAACTATTCCACTGGAAGGTTAATCTTAAACCAGATTTAGGAATTCTGGATTTAACATTCAATGAGGTGACACGTCCTTTTCGGACAGTACTTTCCCATATTCTGATTGCTACTAGGAGTGCCATATCATAGCCTTCCATTGGAAAACCCCACAGATACCGAACATAAAAGAGGTAGTTACCAGAGTTAATGGGCAGTACCACTGTGAGACCTGCTTAGCGATCCCTCCACATTTATTAACGAAAACTAGGAATAACAGGCTATTTCAATAACTACCTATTTCAATTAAACTTAGATATTTTAACTATGTTATACAGAGAACATCAAAGCTAAATGACCTTTACACGTCTTTTCCTGTATGCATACAGACTCCGTCTACTTGATATAAATATTGTATACTATTGCTGCTGTGATTACATTATGTTGATTAATATGTCTCGGTAATATTTTGTAGCATGGCATTTGTTGTATTTTTGTTTCCCCTTCCCTATCTGATCCCCTTTCCCCCCACCTTTGTTTATATTTGTTAATGGAATTACAGAACCGTCTATTAATGACAAAATCCAATAAAAATCTTTTGCTGACAATAAAAAAAAATTCTGCAGTGTGAACATGAAAAAAGTCTTTTTTATGCATTTTTTATCATTATATTTTACACCATACACATTTCAAACTAAATGACCTGTCAGACCTTGTAACACTAATGAGTCACATGACACCAAGGAGAGAACATGGCAAATTTGGCCTAATTTGTCCATTTTCACTTAGGGGTGTACTTACTTTTGTTGCCAGCGGTTTAGACATTGTTGTCTGTGTGTTGAGTTTTTTTGAGCGCACACCAAATTTACACTGTTATAAAAGCTGTACACTGACTATTTTACATTGTATCAAAGTGTCATTTCTTCATATCAGAACAGTTTTGTCCCATGAAAAGATATAATATTTACAAAAATGTGAGTGAACTTACTTTTGTGAAATGCTGTAATACATACACTCACCGGCCACTTTATTAGGTACACCTGTCCAACTGCCCGTTAACACTTAATTTCTAATCAGCCAATCACATGGCGGCAACTCAGTGCATTTAGGCATGTAGACATGGTCAAGACAATCCCCTTTGCAGTTCAAACCGAGCATCAGTATGGGGAAGAAAAGGTGTTTTTGATTGCCTTTAACGTTGGCATGGTTTTTGGTGCCAGAAGGGCTGGTCTGAGTATTTCAAAAACTGCTGATCTCCTGGATTTTCACGCACAACCATCTCTAGGGTTTACAGAGAATGGTCCGAAAAAGAAAAAACACCCAAAGGTGGCGGCAGTCCTGTGGGCGGAAATGCCTTGTTGATGCCAGAGGTCAAAGGAGAATGGGCAGACTGGTTCGAGGGTGATAGAAAGGCAACAGTTTATCAAATAGCCACCCTTTACAACCAAGTAGGGAGAAGAGCATCTCTGAACGCACAGTACGGCCAACTTTGAGGCAGATGGGCTACAGCAAGCAGAAGCCCACACCGGTGCCACTCCTTTCAGCTAATAATCAGGAAACTGAGGCACCAAATTTGCCCAATCCATCGAATTGGACAGTAGAAGATTTGGAAAAAAAACGTTGCCTGGTCTGATGAGTCTCGATTTCCTAGCCTGCGTACATTCGGATGGTAGGGTCAGAATTTTGGCGTCAACAACCATGAAAGCATGGATCCATCCTGCCTTATCAACGTCAGGCTGGTGGTGGTGTGTCATGGTGTGGGGAATATTTCTTGCACTGCTTTGGGCCCCTGGTACCAATTGTAAGAGCATCGTTGCAACACCTGTGGAAATCTATTCCACGAAGAATTGAGGCAGTTCTCTGAAAGGCCAAAAGTGGTCCAACCCTTACTAGCATGTGTAGCCTAATAAAGTGGCCGGTGAGTGTATATATATATTCTGAACGATATCTGAACGACAACACTGATTTTACTAGTAAAATCCTTTTTTCCGTATTTGTGGGGCATAATTTGCCGCAATTACACACTGAAGTGCATCCTGCAAATACACCGTGCGAACACCCCCTAATCCATACACTACACTAGACCATAAGGGATGGTAAAATTAATTATTTTACTACCCTAGACCACAAGGGGTTTCAACATTACGGGCGACGTGTATGATTGTTGGAGCTGACCGGCCAGTTCTAAATAGCTCTAATGCATTGTAGAATGCAACAGAATATATGAAGCTGTTCTTCTGTCTTCTGCAGGTCCATACATACAGGGGGGGGGGCCAGTGTAGAGCAATACCCACAAGTCCTGGCTCAGCAACCACCTTTACCCTGGTCTGTCTGTTCTTTCTACTGGTCATACATACAGGGCAGTGTAGAGCCAATACCACAAAGTCTGCTCAGACACCACTTTACCCATGGTCTGGCTGTTCTTCTGCAAGGTCATACATACAGGGCAGTGTAAAGCCAATACCACAAGTCTGCTCAGGCACCACCTTTACCGTGTCTGGCTGTTCTCTTGCAGGTCATACATACAGGTGCAGTGTAGAGTCAATACCACAAGACTGGCTCAGGCACCACCTTACCCTGTTTGGCTGTTCTACTGCAGGTCATACATACAAGGCAGTGTAAGCCATACCCAAGTCTGGCTCAGCACCACCTTTACCCTGGTCTGGCTGTTTTTCTGCAGGTCTTACATACAGGTGCGCTGTAGAGCTAAACCACAAGTCTGCTCAGGCACCACCTTTACCCTGTCCCTGGCTGTTCTTCTCAGGTCATACATTACAGGTGCAGTGGAGAGCCAATACCACAAGTCTGGCTCAGCACCACCTTTACCCTGGTCTGGCTGTTCTTCCTGCATGTCATACAAACAGGGCATGTAGAGCCAATACCACAAGTCTGCTCAGGCACCAACCTTTATTACCCTGGTTTTGGCTGTTCTTTGACAGGTCATACATATAAGGCAGTGTAAGAGCCAATACCACAAGTCTGGCTCAGGCACCACCTTTACCCTGGTCTGGCTGTTCTTCTGCAGGTCATACATATAGGGCAAGTGTAAGATCCAATACCACAAGTCTGGCTTCAGTGGCACCACGCTTTACCCTGGTCTGCTGTTCTTCTGCAGTATAAATTAGGCAGTGTAGAGCCAATACCACAAGTCTAGGCTCAAGCACCCACCTTTACCCTGGTCTGGCTGTTCTCTGCAGGTCATACATATAGCAGTGTAGAGCCCAATACCACACATCAGGCTCAGGCACCACCTTACCCTGGTTCTGGCTGTTCTTCTGCAGTCTTACATACAGGTGGCAGCATAGAGCCATACCACAAGTCTGGCTCCAGCACACACCTTTACCCTGGTCTGGCCTGTTCCTTTACTGCAGGTCATACATACAGGCCGCAGTGTAAGGCCAATAACCAACAAGTCTGCACAGCACAACTTTACCCTGGTCTGGCCTGTTCTTGCAGGTTCTACATACAGGGCAGTGTATTGCCCATACCACAAGTCAGGCTCCAGGCACCACCTTTACCCTGTCTGGCTTGTTCTTCTGCAGGTCATACGATACAGGGCAGTGATACACCAATGCACACATTCTGGCTCAGCACCACCTTTACCCTGACTGGCTGTTCTTCTCAGGTCATAGATACAGGCAAAGGTGTAGAGCAAATACACAAGTCTGGCTCAGGCCCCACCTTACCCTGGTCTGGCTGTTCTTCTGCAGGTCATAACATACAGGCTGCACGCAATAGAGCCAATACCACAATCTGGCTCAAGGCAACACCTTTACCCTGGTCTGGCTGTTCTTCTGCAGGTCATACATATAAGGTGCATGTGTAGTGCCAATACCACAAGTCTGGCTCAGGCACCACCTTCTACCCTGGTTTGGCTGTTCTTCTGCAGGTCATACATACAAGGCAGTGTAAGAGCCCAATACCACAAAGTCTGGCTCAAGCACCACTTTACCCTGAGACTGGCTGTTTCTCTACAGTCATACATACAGGCAGTTGTACAGGCCAATGCCAAAAGTCCTGGCTCAGGCACCAACCTTACCCTAGTCCTGCTGTTCTTCCTGCAGGTCATAGATAGAGGCAAAGTGTAGAGCAAATACCACAAGTCTAGCTCAGGCACCACCTTTAAAAACCCTGTCTGGCTCTTCTTCTGCAGGTCATACAACAGGTGCAGCATAGAGCCAATACCACAAGTCCTGGCTCAGGCACCACCTTACCCTGGTTCTGGTGGCTGTTCTTTTCATCTGCAGTCATACATACAGGCCGCAGTGTAGAGCCAATACCACAAGTCTGGCTCATGCACCCCAACTTACCCCTGGTCTGGCTGTTCTGTAGGTCATCCATACATGGCATGTATGCAATTACCACAAGTCAGGCTCAGGCACCACCTTGACCCTGTCTAGCTGTTCTTCTGCAGGTCATACATACTGGCAGTGTAGAGCCATTACCACAAGTCTGCTCAGGCACCACCTTTACAACCCTGGTTTTGGCTGTTCTCTGCAGGTCAACATACAAGGCGTGTAGAAGTCCAATAACATCAAGTCTTGGGCTCAGGCACCACCTTTACTAACCCTAGTTCTGGCAGTTCTTCAGCAGGTCATACATATAGGGCAGTGTAGAGCCAATACCACAAGTCCTGGCTCAGGCACCCACCTTTACCCTCGTGCTTGGCTGTTCTCCTGCATGGTCATAAATAAGGGCAGTGCTAGAGCCAATACCACAAGTCTGGCTCAAGCACCACCATTAATTACCCTGGTCCTGGCTGTTCTTCTGCAGGTCATACATATAGGGCAGTGTAGAGCAATACCGACAATTCTGGCTCAGCACCAACTTTACCCTGTCTGGCTGTTCTTCACTTGCAGTCATAAATAAAGGGCAGGTTGGTAGAGGCCAATACCACAAGTCTGGCTCAAGCACCACCTTTACCCTGGTCATGGCTGTTCTTCTGCAGGTCATACATACAGGTGCAGCATAGAGCCATTACCACTAGTCTGTGCTCAGTGCCACCACACATTTAACCTGGTTGGCTGTTTCTTCTGCAGGTCATACAATACAGGGCAGTGTAGAGCCAATGCACAAGTCTGCTCCAGGCACCACCTTTACCCTGTCCTGGCTGTTCTTACGGCAGATCACACATACAGGCGCAGTGTAGAGCCAATACCAACAAGTCTGGCTCAAGGCACCACCTTTACCCTGGTCTGCTGTTCTTCTGCAGTTCATACATACAGGCAGTGTAGAGCCAATACCACAAGTCTGGCTCAGGCAAACCCCCTTTTCCCCTGGTCTGGCTGTTCTCTGCAGGTCATCAATCAGGCAGTGTAGAGCCAATACCAAAGGGCTGGCTCAGGCACCACCTTTACCCTGGTCTGGGTGTTTTTCTGCAGCATACCCTAAGGGGAGTGTAGAGCCAATAACACAAGTCTGCTCAGGCACCACCTTACCCTGGTCGGCTGTTCTTTTCAGGTCATACATACAGGCAGTGTAGAGCCAATACCACAAGTTTTGGCTCAGGCACCACCTTAACCCTGTCTGCTGTATCTGCAGGTCATACATACAGGGGAGTGTAGCCAAACCACAAGCGGCTCAGGGACCACCTTTTCCCCTGTCTGGGGGTGTTCTTCTGCAGGGCATACATACAAGGGGAGGAAGAGCCAATAAAAGCGGCTAGCACCCCCCTTACCCTGTCTGGGTTCTTTTTCAGTCTACATACGGGGGTTAGAGCAATCCCCAATTTTCGGCACCACCTTTAAACCCCGGGTTTTCTTCTCAAACAACTCAGGGCAGTGTAAGCCAAAAACAAGTCGGCTCAGGCCCACCTTACCCGGCTGGCTGTTTTTTCGCAGTTTTATACATACAGGGCATGTAACCCAAAAAACCAAAGTCGGCTCAGGCACCATTTACCCTGGCTGGCTGTTTCTTCTAAGGGTTTTCAGGCATTGTAACATACCCCAAAACTGCTCAGGGACCACCTTACCCTGGTTCGTTTTTTCTGAGTCATACAACAGGGCGGTAGACCCAAACCACAAGTCTGGCTCACACCACCTTTACCCCGGTCGGCTGTTCTTCTGCAGTCAACATCAGGGAATGTAAAGCCAAAAAACAAATCGGGGTCGCCCACCTTACCCTGGGGTTGGGTTTTTCTGCAGGTCAACTACAAGGGGATGTAAAAACCAAA
>JAODAL010071025.1:0-15688 GCA_025379985.1 Phyllomedusa bahiana
CAATTTATTAGAGACCTTTCAGACTTCCGGGACAATAAGGCATGTAGATAACAGAGATAATAATAGCGATCAAAAAGTGACTGTCTCATCTACAGATACGGAAGTCTCAGACTCTGAACGAGACGCCCATAAGAGACAGAGTCGGAGTCAACAATGGGCCCGTGGCCCCAGAAGAGGGAGGGGGAGAGGCCATCGCCAAAGAGCCTCATCAAGGCCTTTTTTAGTGGGGAATCACCCCTACGAATTGAGGGATCGAACACCAACAGGTCGCTACCCCCACTTAAGAGTTAACTCTAATTCAAATTCAAATTTAATTATTAACCTATCGTCTCATCCTTTAACTGAAGACGAGATGAATGTCCTCAAATTGGGATTATCATTTGTTCCTACCACCAAATTTAACTTATTTAGGTGGGTTAAAGATATTAATCTGTTTGGTCGGAATTTGAGATGGCATAAATATCATTGCCTAAAAAACAGGAAGGAATGTATGGAAATGGGTATCAGTGAAGATTTGCTGGAGGGTGTAAAACTCCTATATGACATTTCGGAGGACCCAGTAAACACAGGCCAGGGACCTTTTACTGAATTAAAATCCAAAAATACTAAAATGCCACCTCAGAGGGAAATTTCCTGTGTTGATATTTTTATCTCCCAGGTCACTTCAGACCTGGAGAGACTTGATAGGAAATTTCCTGTTAATTGTACTCGAGATGAGTTAGAGGCAATACGGAAATTGGAACAGGATCACAATTTAGTAGTAAAACCCTCTGATAAGGGTGGCAACATTGTTCTGTTGGACTATCCAAAATATTTAGAAATGTGTAATAGGCTGTTGGACGATAAATCCTGCTATCGTATTCTGCCAAGCGATCCAACGGACATTTTTAAAGCAGAACTATTGAATATTCTGACTGAGGCAAAATTGAATAAACTTATTTCAGCAAATGAACTTGAGTTCTTGTTCCCAAAATTTCCAAAAGTAGCCACATTTTACAGTTTACCCAAAATACACAAACGGATGAGTCCCTTAAGGGGTCGCCCAATCGTATCAGGTATAGATTCTCTCACCCAAAACTTTGGAATCTATCTCGATCGAATTTTGGCTCCATTTGTAGAATCTCTCTCTTCGTTTACCAAAGACACAACGGACCTGTTGAGAAGACTGGACGGGATACAAGTTTTTTCCGAGAGTTGGCTTGCTAGCATAGACGTAGAGGCACTATACACCAGCATTCCACACATTCTAGGCATACAATCTGTGAAACACTTTCTATGTACTCGAGGGACACAATTTGATCAACACAGTGAATTTGTTGTGAGACTACTGGAATTTGTATTAACAAGAAATAATTTTCTTTTCAACGGAAGGTTCTTCCACCAGCTGAGGGGGACGGCAATGGGCAGTCCCTGCGCTCCATCTTACGCAAATCTGTACCTCGGCTGGTGTGAGAGCCTGCTAGTTTTTGATGAAACCATGACAGAATGGACGGACCATTTAGGACTGTGGATTCGTTACATAGATGATGTCTTCATCAAAGACACATTTTAACTCATTTATGGAACGACTTAATCAAAATGACTTGGGACTTAAATTTACATCAGAAATACAATCTGACTGTCTCACTTTTCTAGATGTTAAAATTATGAAAGACAGTAATGGTTCCATCTCAACTACCATATTTTGAAAACCTACATCCTCTAATTCTTTACTCCACTGGCGAAGTAGCCATCCTGTTCCTCTAAAAAGAGGAATACCTTGAGGCCAATTTTTGCGGTTACGTCAAAATTGCTCAAGCACCACAGACTTTAAGAGACTAGCCTGTGATTTGAAAAAACGGTTTAGGGAGAAAAATTACCCTGAAGACGTGATCCTTAAGTGATATCACCATGCACTAAACACGGCAAGATCCAGTTTACTCATTTCAAAAAAACGGGAATCCAACCCAGATAAAAATCTGGCACGGATTATTGGAACCTTTGACGCAGCCTCCAGGGAGGTTAGAGAGATCTTTAAGAGACATTGGGACATCCTAACCCTAGATCCTGATATCAAGGAGAAAGTTGGGACATACCCATTGGTCACATTCAGGAAAGGACGTAGTTTGCAGGATGCCCTGGTCCGGAGCCACTACAGACCTCCCCTTATAAATACCTGGTTGGATAGGCAACCCCTAGGGTGCTTCAGATGTAGTGGCTGTGTAGCCTGCAATTTTGTAGAAGCAGGTAAAACATTTACCAATCAATATACTGGAAAAAAAATTGAGATCCGACATTTTATTAATTGCAGAGCCATGGGTATCATCTACCGGATAAAATGTCAGTGTGGCAAGGAGTATATTGGGAAGACCATTCGAGAATTTCGCCGCCGTGTTGGTGAACACCTAGGCGACATACGGCACAAAAGGGATACTCCCATTTCTAGACACATCTGGTCCGAACACAATGGTGTATACCAACATCTGAGATTCATGGGGATAGACATGGTCAAATCCAGCCCCCGCAAAGGGAATCTAGACAAAGCACTATTATGCAAGGAAAGCTTTTGGATTTATACTTTAAAGACTTTGCAACCAACCGGCCTAAATGAGCAACTTAATTTTCAATGTTTTCTATAATGCCTATTCCATTGCTATACAATAATAAATATGGTCGTGTATATACTCTGTGGAGGACATATTCTCTTGAACTAAATACATCTCCTCTTTTCTTTCTTTCTTTAGTCTGATCGTTGTATTTGAAGTATTACCTGTTCTTTGACCACGGATTGTGGTTTCGGCCAGGCCTATGTAAATCACTATTGAAGGATCAACTCGCTGCACATGCCCGATGGCTCTGTGGGGCGTGTTAATTCTCGTGGGTGTATGTTCTTACCCTGAGACACACCCCTGGCTTACTCCGGAACGTCATATGCGGTTTCGGAGTTAAGCTACACATGGCGGAGGTTTCCGCTATCCAAGCCTCTCTATGGATATAATGCGGTCACTTCCGCCTGGCGCGCAGGAGCGCCTAGCGTTGTCACGGCGATATGCGTGCCGGACCTCTCTTTGACTAAGCATGACGCTTCCTGTCTATTTGAACTGGCGCAGATTGGCCGTTCAGAAACACGTGATGATGCGCTTCCTATTTAAATGGGAGCGGGCTCACCATACATTACACAGCACACCATAGCTGTATTAGGATATTAGGAACCATATGCTACTTTTTTTGTGGAATCTTAGACCGTAACTTCTACAGGTAAGATGACAACGTAACATATTTTTGGATTTCTGTCAGGATATTGAATGCTAACTTTACTTTTGTTTAGAGCACTGATATATTTTATTTTATTCTATCTCTTCTAGCCTACCAATCATTGTCCCCTGAGGAGGTCTGGGTAGGCACCGAAACATGTTGGGACTATAGTAAAGTAAGACTTATATTTTCCTTACCCTATGATACATTTAAAACATTGAGGGCAATCTAGGGTAAGTTATACTAGGGGCAGGTTCCAGCCGGGGCCGTCCTTATCAGGACGTGTGATATTCCCGTTCATTATGTAGGATATCAATAGGAGTCTTTTGAGGGTGTTCAGGGTCAAAATTTTCCCCAACACTCTACACTCCGGTCACCTATATGTCCTGTTTCCCTGTATAAGTGTTTTTTACTGTTCATCTATGTACATAGCGCTGTGTGATATAATTTCAAAAATATTTTAATCTAGTCTAAATAAAAGTTATTTTTTATTTGATGTGCCCGTCCACTATGATAGAGTTTATAAGGTATATCTCCTGGGCGTTTGTGGAGACCTGCCTCTAGTCATAGCACCATAGAGGTTCATACATACACACTCCCGCCACTTTTTTGGGACACCGCCAACTGCTCTTTAAACACTTAATTTCAATCAGAAAACACAGGGCGGCAATATGCATTTAGGCTGAACATGTCAAGACAATTTTCCCTGCGTTAAAAACCGGCACAGTATGGGAAGAAAGGTGTTTTTAGTGCCTTTAAACGTGGATGGTTTTTGGTGCCAAAAGGGCTGGTTTGGGTTTTTTCAAAACTCTAAACCCTGGGATTTTCACGAAAACCCATTCAAGGGTTACAGAGAATGGTCCAAAAAAAGAAAAAACATCCGTGAGGGGCAGTCCGGGGGGCGGAAATCCTTGTTGAGCCAGGGTCAAAGGAAAAGGGGGCAACGGTTCGAGCGATAAAGGGGAAACAGTACTCAATAGCCACCCGTTAAAAACCAGGAGGCAGAAAGATCTCTAAATGCACAGTACGGCGAACTTTGAGGCAGATGGGCTCAGCAGCAGAAACCACACCGGGTCCACTCTTTTTAGCTAAAACGGAAACTGAGGCTCCAATTTGCCCCAAACTCATCGAAATTGGCAGTAAAAATTGAAAAAAAAAGGTTTTTCCCCGGGGCGATGGTCCGAATCTGCGCACATTCTTTGGGAGGGCAGAATTTGGGGCCGCAAAATGAAACAGGATCCATCCCGCCTTGTACAACTTCAGGGTGGGGGGTGGTGAAAAGGTGGGAAATTTCTTGGCACTCTTTGGGCCCTTGGTACCAATTGGTCGTTGAACCCTTTTGGAATCTATGCCCGAAGAATGAGGCAGTTCTGAAGCAAAAAGGGGGTCCAACCCGTTACAGCATGGTGTACCCAATAAAGTGGCCGGTGAATGTATAAGGCTCAAATTTTTCCCCTCCAAGAGATTCCATCATTTTTAGACCATCACATAGCATCCAAACAAATTTGATTTGCAATTATTTAGAAAACCTGGTTTAAAACAATTCTTGTATATAAATGCATTGTTCGTTTTTTTCTCCCGGGAAAAAAAACTTTCCTCTTTTATTACAAATTTTCAACCCGTTCTCACATTTCCCAATAGCTCACTGGTTTTAGGGGATTCCCAAGCAAAAAGGGCACTGGTTTAAGAGGAGCAGACAAAAAAAAATTTCCACAGAAAAGCGAAAACCCCATCACCATTCATCTTGGCCCAAAAAAAATAGCCAAACTGCATTAAAGGAGTGCCCTGACGCTGGAAGAAATAAAAGGAAGTTGCATTCCAAAGCCCAAAAAGGGGGATTCCAAGGCAAAATTTTGGAGTCAACAAATTTACCCCACAAGGTTGGCATGGGCAAACAAGCAGTGGATTGACCCATCTTCATAAAGGAGTTTTAGAACAGTTATGCAAGCACCATGTTATACACGTTACACAACGTGGTATGGTGTCCCAAAAAAAAGGGAAAAACCTTGACCAAATTGAGAAATTTTGGGGTTAGTGACAAAAAAAAAAGTATGAAAAGGTAACAGTAGTTTGAAAACGGGTAATTTCAAGCGATGAGACGAAAGTAAATTGACTGGGCTCTGATGGGTGCAAATGGGTCTGGAAAACCCAAAGGGGAAAAAGGATCAAGAAATTTAAGGGAATGTTTAAATTCGGTGGAGAAATATGTTTGATTGTTTTAAAAGCCAAAAAAAGTTGGGGGTTTTTGGGGGGATCGATGGTGGTCACAATCTGAGCTTATGTGTGTTGAAGGAGTTATTCATACACTGAGACTTGGTTTAGGGTTGTGGGTTGGGTTCCATAGTTTCCCCCCCCCGACCCCCAAGCTAATTGAGCATGTGTGGGGGAGTTGAAAAAAAGCTATTTTGTACCCCAAATGAGTCTCCCGTCGACCAAAAATTTTGAAGAATGGGTAAAAAAATTTTTTTAGTCGAGGGCAGCTTTAATTGACCGAGACGCAAAGGTTAGGTATGTTGAAAACCAAAAGGTGAATTTTCAAAATACTAAAAAAAAAAAAACTTAACCTTCGATTTTTAAAGCAAAAAATAAAAATACAGTTACAAAAACAAGAAATTACATAACTAAAAAATAACTAAAAATTGCAAGTTAAGATGCAGGAGAAAATCAAAAATGATAGTAATAAGTGAAGGTTTTTTCATGTTCAAAGCTGTGGCGGGGGGCCCAAACTACGGCCCCCCGGGGGGAAATTTTTTTCCCGGGCCGCCCTGCCTCCGCCACCGCTGCCCATCGTTGACATGTGCAAGGGACCGGCGGGGGCAGCGGCGGGCCGCTCACCCCCATTCAGGGTGCATCGCAAAACGGCCCCTCCGTTGCGCTGTTGTGATGCCCCCCCGTCACCCCAAAAAAAACCTCCCCATAGGATGGGAGTACTGCGGGCGGGACAGGAAACTGAGAGCCTTTGTGGCGCACAACAGCAGGGGCCACTTGGGGGGGGCGGACACTATGGAGCAATGGGGGGGTGCCTGGGCGGACATTACGTATATGGGGGGTTCGTGAAGGGGGTGGGGGGGACATTGTAAACATTTTGCGAGTGACCGCCACTACCACCCCCTCACAGACACCCCCCCTTTTAAACTGAAAGTGCGCCCTCGGGCACCTCCCATGCTCCTTGTGTCCCCACCACAGCCCCACTCCGGCACCCCTAGGCTGCCCCAAAACAGGATGTGAGGTCAGTGTACATTCCCGCCACAGGAAAAAGCCATGAGGGCGGGGCGGGAGCCACGGAGTGCCGGGAAAGCCTCCCTCCGAGACCCAGGCGTATCCCCCCTCTCTCCAAAATCGGGGCAGTATCCCCCTCTCCTCCGGACCCCAGGGCAGGAGCCACGGAGTCCCAGGGCAGAAGCCCCCTCCGAGACCCGGGCAGTATCCCCCCTCTCCCCCAATGGAACCCCCCCCCCAGGGGCAGGTTTTCCCCCCCTCCCCCCTCCTCCAAGGACCCCCCCCCCCAGGGGCGGAGCCCCCCCCCCTCCCCCCAAAGGCCCCCCCCGGGGTCAGGGGGGCCCCCACTCCCCTCCGACTGGGGCGGACCCCCCACTTCCTCCTGGAACCCCCCCCCCAGAGGCGGGCCCCCACTCTCCTAAAGACTAGGGCGGGTGCCCCCTCCCCTCCAGACTAGGCAGGACCCCCCTTCCCCCAGACCAGGGCAGGAGCCCCCCTCTCCTCCAGCTCGGCAGGAGCCCCCCTCTCTCCCCAGAACCCCCCTTTAACCAGGGCGGGACCCCCCACTCCCCCCCAAGATCGGGCGGAGCCCCCATTTCCCCTAAACCTCCGAGTAGGAAGGGCCTTGAACAGGACCCAAACTTGTGGACAGAGGTGACCATTTTTTAAAAGCCCTATAATTATTTGAATTGTAAGGGCTTCCCAGTCCCTGTTGCGTTTAGCTTTTCAGGTGTCTGGGAAAGGGGGTGAAGACGTTGGGTAAGCCACAAGTCGGACCTTTGTTATGATTCCACATTTTTCCCGGGTGAAAAGTTTGTCCGTCTGTGGTGCTTTTCCCGGCCCCCCATCCCGATTATTGCTAAGCATACTGTCATCTGGGAGAGTGGAATCTATAAGAATGTGGTCAGCTTGGTTTTCTACAAATGTTGTCGTAAAATCCCTTTTTTCCCTCCCCCCGAAAAAAGACCAAAAATAAAAAAAATTATTTGGTATTGCCACGTATGAACAACCTCCCCCTTAAAATCTGTCTGTTATTTAACCGCACGGTGAACGCCGTAAAAAACAGAATTGTGATTTTTGTTCTCCCTCAGCATGTAAAATGGAATAAAAAGTGATCAAAAACCCAATATAAATGCCAAGTGACACCAAGTAAAACGTCGGTTCATCCCGCAAAAAAAGTCCTTACACAGCTCCGTATACAAAAAAAATATAAAAGTTAGGGCCATCAGAAGACAGCGATGCATAAATATTTTTTTACACAATAAAAACTTTCTTTTTTAAAAAAGCGCTTAAAACCATGAAAAACTATATAAATTGAGTATCGCCGTAATCGTATCGACCCCAAGTTAAAACTTTTTTTTTAAACTATATTCCGGCCCTCCAATGGTCTGAGAGACCGTGAACCGGCCCCCAGTTTAAAAAGTTTGAGGACCCCTGCTGTAGAGGATGGTGAGTTATAGAGCCTGAAAGTCAAGAATTCAAAACATTGTTTTCCTTTTGTTGGGACTTGTGTATGTGTGTATATAAAATACATACTTACATACACGCAGACGTACGTGAGTACACCCCTCATTTTTTCAAATATTGTAATATCTTTTCATGGGACAGCACTGAAGGTATGACACCGATACAGTGTAAAGAAGTCCATTTACAGCTGGTATACAAGTATAAATTTGTTGTGCCCTCAAAATAACTCACACAGCCATCAATGTCTAAACTGATGGCAACAAAAGTGAGTACACCCCTAAGTAAAAATTGTGCCCATTTTGCATTTTGCCATTTTCCAGTCATGGTGTCATGTGGTTTTTTTAGTGGTACAATGTCTCAGGTGTGAATAGGGAGCAGGTGTGTTAAATTTGGTGTTATCACGCTAACACTATCATTCCGGTTACTGGAAGTTCAACTTGGCTCCTCATAGCAAAGAACTGTCTGAGGAACTAAAAAAAAGAAGATATAAGATTGCCAACATCCTGAAACTGAGCTGCAGCATGGTGGCCAAGAGCATGCAGTAGTTTAACAAGATAGATTCCACTTAGAATACTGTAGGCTTCACCATGGTCGACCGAAGAACTTGAGTGCACACAATCATATCCAGAGATTGTCTTTTCAAAATAGATGTACGAGTGCTGCCAGCATTGCTGCAGAGGCTAAAAGAGTGGGGAGAGGAGGGTGTCAGCCTGTCAGTATTCAGACCATACGCCACACATTGCATGAAAGTGGTCTGCATGGCTGTCATCCCAGAAGGAAGCCTTTTCTAAAGATGATGCACGAATCCACAAATTGGGAAAAATCCACAAAGAGACTTTGCTAGAAGACAAGCCGGACTAAGGAGTATAGAATTACCTTTAACCATTTTACCTGTGGTCTGATGACAGGGGCAGTATTCCAACATAACGACTCCACGCGCAACTCCAAGACTACCACTGCCTTGCTAAAATGAGGGTGCCTTGAAACAATTAGGGTGACTGTGTTGGAGTGGCCAAGCATGTCTCCAGACCGTAACCCTATTGCGCATCTGTGGGGCATCCTGAAACGGAAGGTGGAGTAGCGTAAGGTCTCTAACATCCACCAGCTTCATGATGTCATTATGGAAGAGTGAAAGAGGATCCCAGGGGCAACCTGTAGAGCTCTAGTGAACACCTTGTCAAAGAGAGTTAAGACAGTGCTAGAAAATAATGGTGGCTACACAAAATATTGACACTTTGGCCACAATTTGTCTATTTTCTCTTAGGGTTGTACTTCCTTTTATTGACAGCGTTTTAGACATTGATGGTTGTGTGTGTGTGTATATATATATATATCACGAGTAGCGCTGCAGCCCCTGGTCCAGGCTGCGGGCACACTCATCCCCCCCATGTCCTCTTCTGCGCCCGGGGTGAGCGGTCCCGCGGTTCGCATGTCGGGCCGTGGGCGCACTCCCTCCCTCGGGTACATTCACTTATCTCGCCACGCTCCTGCTTTCCCGCGGCTGTCTGGCTGGCTGGTACGCGCGGCCCCGCCGGCTTTCTCAGATTTAAAGGGCCAGCACTCCGGCAATTGGTTTTGCAGGCCGCTGACCCTATATAAGGGATTCACTTCGTGTACCACCCTGCCGAATCCATAACGCCCTTCGCTTATGAGAGGAAGCCTGTTTTGCTCCGGTTTGTCGCACCCGTGTACCAGTCCCATCTGCTGCCGGCCTTTGACCTTGAACCTTCGCTGCCTGCCCCGACCTTCTGGCCGGACTCCGACTTTGAGCTCGTCTACCGTTTCTGTACCGCATTGCATCTCGGCAGCCTCCGCAAGCCAGCCACATCAGGGGTAGCGACCTGGTGGAATCCCGCCGTGGCAAGTCCATTCCGCCTTGCGGCGGCCTCTGGTGATTACCGGGACCCACTTAGATGCTGCTCCCTGGTGTGGTCTGTACCACCGCTTGCGGCGGTCCAGTGGATCCACTTTCCCGGATCGTTACAGTTGGATTCGGCCATGGATCCCGGCAAGGTGTCGTTGCCTAATCTCAGCAGCTGGCGCAACAGGCGCAACAGTTGGATCAGCTGACGACCATGATGCAACAGCTCATCGCCTCTCAGTGGCAACCTCCGCCACCTCCTCCGGCCGTTCCAGCTCCTTCCGTCTCTTCCGCCCATGTGGGAACCAATCTCCGGATGTCACTCCCATCGAAATTCCATGGAGATCCGAATCTCTTCAGGAGATTTATTACTCAGTGCTGCATGCATGTGGAACTGATGGCCGATCAGTTTCCGTCTGAACGGGCTAGAGTGGCGTTCGTGCTCAGTCTGCTCTCTGGAAAGGCTCTGGCGTGGGCTACACCCTCTGGGACAGGGGCGATCTGGTGATGGACAACCTGCAGGCCTTCTTCAAGGTGTTTCGCTGTGTCTTTGAGAAACCTGCTCGGGCATCATCTGCTAAACCCTGCAATCTAAAACCCTTGCGACAAGGGGATTCCTCAGTGGGGGACTATGCTATTCAATTCTGCCCCCTGGCCTCAGAGTTAACCTGGAATGAGCTGCCCTATCCCGCGGCCTTTAAGAAAGGCCTTTCCTGCAGGATCAAGGATGCTTTGGCCGCAAGGGATCTGCCGGCATCCCTGTCTGAGGTGATCCATCTGGCCACACAGATTGACATGCGCTTCACCGAAAGGCAAGAAGAACTCCGTCAGGAATGTGATCCTGCCCAGCCTCGTCAGTTCCCACGCTTAGCTCCGGTGCAAGTAGGAGCCTATGCAAGTAGACCGTGCCCACCTTTCTGCGCAGGAGCTGTCCCGTCGGCGTGCAGAAAACCTGTGCCTATATTGTGCCAATCCGGAGCACCTTCGGCGAGACTGTTCGCTTCGTCCGCGTCCGGGAAATGCACGCACCTAGGCCTCTTGGGAAAGGCGTCCCTAGGTGTGAGTACTCCCTCTCCACCTCTCACCATGCCGGTGCAGATCGTGTCTGGCTCCGGAACGCGAGTCCACGTTCTTGCCTTCCTGGATTCCGGATCTGCCGGAAATTTCATGGATGCCGCCCTGGTATCGAAACTTCGCCTCCCGGTGGCTCACCTCGAGAAGCCCCTTGTCATCTCCTCTGTGAGTGGAGAGATCCTGCGCGATACCATCCAATGTCGCACGGAGCCTGTCTTGATGCATGTAGGGGCGCTCCACTGTGAAAAGATCTCGTTCTGCGTGCCGCCGCACTCCTCGTCGGCAGTCCTGTTGGGATTTCCATGGCTGCAGCTCCACGCTTCTATTTTGGACTGGAAAACGGGCGTAGTCACGTGTTGGGCACAAGACTGCCGGTTTTGTTGTCTGGTGGCGCCTCGCCCGGTGCACCCCACTTCACAGCCAGCGTCCTTGAAACCACTGCCTGGGTTATCTGCTGAGTACTTTGAGGACTTTGCCGATGTCTTCTCTGAAAAGCAGGCAGAGACTTTAGCACCTCACCACCCCTATGACTGCCCTATTGACCTGTTGCCAGCAGGAGCCCTCCTAGGGGCAGGGTCTATCCACTGACAGCGCCAGAAACCAAGGCCATGTCGGACTATATGTACCAATATGAAGTATAATGACTCTCCAATAATTACCATATAAAGATTTTTATTCCAAAAAATACATTATAATGTCATTTTACTTCATTATACTTCATATTGGTACATGTTGTTTATGGTATGGTGACTTATACTCATGTTTAGACCAGTTTTTGAATTGGTATTCCATGTCGGACTATATACAGGAAAACCTCAAGGAGGGCTTTATCTGCAAGTCCTCTTCCCCGGCTGGAGTAGGCTTCTTCTTCGTGGAGAAAAAGAATGGCTCGTTACGTCCCTGTATAGACTACCGCGGTCTTAATAAGATTACGGTGAAGAGGCGCTATCCGTTGACCCTGATCTCTGAACTCTTCGATCGCTTACGCGGGGCCAGGATTTTCTCCAAGTTGGATATGCGAGGCGCCTATAACCTTGTCCACATCCGGGAAGACGAGGAATGGAAAACGGCGTTCAACACCAGGGACGGCATTTCGAATATCTTGTTATGTCTCTCGGCTTCTGCAATGCCCCTGCCATGTTTTAGGGGTTCGTTAACGAGATTTTCCGTGATCTCTTATATTCTTGTGTTGTCGTGTACCTGGAAGATATTTTGTTTTTTTCATCTGATGCCAAGTCCCACCGTCTCCATGTGCGCCAGGTCCTTAGTTGACTTCGTAAAAATCGCCTCTGCGCCAAGTTGGAGAATTGTCAGTTTCATCAATCCAGTCTGCCCTTCCTTGGATACATTATTTCAGCCAAGGGACTCCAAATGGACCCTTCCAAATTGTCTGCCGTCCTGAAGTGGCCTCGTCCTGTTAGCTTTCGGGCTATCCAACGGTTCTTGGAGTTTGCCAATTATTACCGCCGGTTCATCCCACACTTCGACACTGGTGGCCCCATTGGTGGCCCTCACTAAGAAGATGGGCAATCCGTGGCAATGGCCACAGGCGGCTGAAGACGTTATCTCCCGGCTCAAGGCGGCATTTGCTTCTGCCCCCATTCTTACTTGAACGGACATCGAGAAGCCTTTCTTCCTGGAGGTCGATGCGTCGTCGGTGGGAGTAGGGGCGGTGCTTTCCCGGCGGGACCCCAAGGGCAAGACTTTCACTTGCGGGTTTTTTTCAAAAACGTTCTCCCCTGCCGAAAAAAATAACGCTATTGGAGACCGCAAGCTGTTAGCCATTAAGTTGGCCCTGGAAGAGTGGTGTCATCTGCTGGAGGGAGCTCGCTACCCGATCACCATCTACTCCGATCACAAGAACCTGGCGTACCATTAGTCGGTCCAGCGCTTTAACCCTTGGCAAGCCCGCTGGTCCCTTTTCTTCTCTCGGTTCGATTTTGTGATTACTTTCGCCCAGCTGAGAAGAACATCAAGGCAGATGCCCTGTTGCGGGCCGTGGACGTCTTGGGTGAGGAGTCACCCCCCTGCCACATCATTCCTCCAGAACATCTGATTTCAGTCGGGTTCCTCCTGGCAAGAGTTACGTGCGTCCTGCACTCAGGAGGAGAATCCTGAACTGGGATCATTGCTCTCGTGTGGCCTGTTACCCTGGAATTCGGAAGACTGGGTAGTTTATTGTCCGCTACTACTGGTGGCCGGACCTAGCCAAGAACGTCAAGGACTTTGTTGAATAGTGCTCCTCATGCGCCCGCAACAAGTTGTTCCACCTCAGGCCGGCGGGGTTGCTTCAGCCGTTGCCCATTCCCGCCCACCCGTGGTTCCATAGCGCCATGGACTTCATTACAGATCTTCCACCATCTGCCGGTAATACCATTCTGCGTCATCGTGGATCGGTTCTCTAAGATGGCGCACTTTGCACCGCTGCCTGCGCTGCCTTCTGCACCTCATCTTGCGACTCTCTTCTTCTTGCACATCTTTCGCTTGCATGGCCTTCTTCGGCACATCGTGTCTGATCGTGGGGTGCAGTTTGTGTCCAGATTCTGGCATTCCCTCTGTTCCCAGTATAAAGTAAACCTGGATTTTTCCTCTGCCTACCACCCACAGATGAACGGGCAGGTGGAAAGAGTCAATTAGATCTTGGAGAACTACTTGCGCCATTTTGTGTTGACTCGGCAAGATGACTGGTCTGGCTTGTTACCCTGGGTGGAGTTTTCTTATAACCCGGGACTAGATCGCCGGGCCTCTCCATTTTTTGACTATGGTTTTCATCCCCCCCACCCCCTTTCCCCCTAGCTAGGCTCTGATTCCGGAGTGGATTTCCTTTTATTCGGACTCGGGGCCACTGACCCCTCGGCAACCCCTTGAACAGGCCTTCCCCGCCCAGACAAAACGGGCGGATAGTACCGGAACCCCTCCATCATTTGCTCCCGGGAAAATTTGGTTGTCCCCAGATATGTTCGTTTGAAGACCCCCATTAAAATGGGCCCCTTTTTGTGGTCCGAAAAAATCAACCCGGGTGGCGTTACAAACCCGCACCCCCTCGATGCGGATCCCGAACTCCTTCCAGATCCTGCTCTAGCCTGTTACTTGAACAGGTTTTTTCCAAAAGGTTTCACCTCCTGCTCCTGGGGCTGATACCTCTGATGTCTTTTCCGTTTCAGGGTTTTTTCTATGAAGCGATCAAGGGGAACGTTCTGGGGACCGGGGGACAACATCATGGGCCGGGGGGTTCTTTGGAATTCCTTTGGGCCCAAAGGGGAAGGGGGGGCCCAAAGGGGGGGGGACTTCACGGGACACCGCAGCCCCTGGTCCGGGGTCGGGGGCACTCCCCCCTTCTTCTGGGGCCCGGGGTGACGTCCCGCGGCCCCCTCCCCCGGTGCATTCACTTCCCCCGCCCGCCCTCTTCCCCGTGGCGTCTGGCCGGGCCCTGCGCTGCCCCGCCATTAGGGGGCGCACGCTGGGTTTTTCTCAGATTTTAAAGGGGCCCGCGCACGGCAATTCAATAAGGTTTTCCCTTTCCCGTACCACCCTGCCCCAAACCATAACGCCCTTCGCTTACGAGAGAAGCCTTGTTTTTCTCCATTGTTTCCCCCCCCTGTACCAGTCCCATCCGCTGCTGTCCTTTGACCCCTGAACCTTCGCTGCCCGTCCCACCTTCTGGCCTGACCCCTTTAAGCCGTCTACTAATCTTACTGATTGCACCTCGGCCCCTCCAAGCCCGCCACACAGGGGGACGACCTGGGGGAATCCCCCCCGGCAATCCATCCTGCCCTTTGGCGGGGTCTGGGGAAAACCGGGAAACCCACTTAAAATTTTCCCCTCCCTGGTGTGGGGCTGTACCATCGCTTGCAGCAGTCCATGGATCCCTTTTCCCCCGGGTCGGACATAAATATAACATCCCCGGCCCCACTTTATTGGGTACACCAAGCTAGTAAGGGGTTGGACCCCCTTTTCCCTTCAGAACTGCCTAAAATTCTTCGGGGCATGATTCCAAAAGGGGGTGTTGCAACGAGCCAATTGGTACCAAGGGGCCCAAAGAGTGCCAAGAAAAATTTTCCCCACACCATAAACAGACCACCACCAGCCTAACCTTATACCAAAACAGGTGGATCCATGCTTTTATGTGTTTTACGCCAAATTCTGACCCTACCATCCGAATTTCGCAGCAGAAATCGAGACCATCAACCAGCAAAAGTTTTTCCAAACTTCTAGTCCAATTTTTATGAGCTTTGGCAAATTGGCCTCATTTCCTGTTCTTTACTTAAAGGAGTGGGAACCCCCGGTGGTCTTCGCTGCGTACCCCCCCCTCAAATTCCCTTCTGGCGTTTAGAATGCTCTTCTGCCTACCTTGGTTGTAAGGTGGGTATTTTTGCCACTGTTGCCTTTCTATCACCGAACCATCTGCCTATTCTCCTTTTCCTCTGCATCAAAAAAGGGATTTCCGCCCACAGGACTGCCCTCACTGGATGTTTTTTTTTTTTTTGGACCATTCTCTTTAAACCCTGAATGGTTGTCGGAAAATCCCAAGATCAGCAGTTTCTGAAATACTCAGACCACCCTTCGGGGACCAACAACCATGCCCAAAAGTCAAAGGCACCAAATCACCTTTTTCTCCAACTGAAACTCGGTTTGAACCAGGAGATTGTCTTGACCATGCCATGCCTAAAGCACTGAGTTGCCGCCAGTATTGGCTGATTAGAAATTAATGTTAACGGCTTTTACGTGTTCCTAATAAAGTGGGCCGGGGATGTATACCGCACACAATATAAAATAAAAGAGGGGTCATTCAAAGGGAAGCACCCACAGGGAAAAACGTCCAAATAAAGAAGG
>JAODAL010071026.1:0-15688 GCA_025379985.1 Phyllomedusa bahiana
GGTGGTTCGTGTCAAGACCAGACGAAGACGGTTGGGTACACGGTAGACGGGAAAAAAGGGCCCGAAAATTTTTCTCGAAGGCAGTAACGCACTAAAGTTTCCGGCAAAGGTAAACCCGGAAGGAAAGGGGGTTAAATAGGGTCACCTGCACCCTTTAACCCAAAAAGGGGCGTACGGGCCCCTTTTAAAATCCGGGAGACCGGGCGCCCCGCGCCTAAGGCGCGGGCAGGGCCATTTCTGGCCCCAGGAAAAGGGGAAAGGAACGCGGGAGCGGGGGAGGGGTAAGCGGGCAGCCGGGACCCGCCCCCGCGGGCCCGGGCGGGGGCCCGGGCCGGACCCCGGGGGGGTTTTGGCCCCCCAAGTGCCCCCGGGCACCCCCGGGACCCGAGGGGCTGCGGGACCCCCTTTCGTGAAAAAACACTTCCCCAGGCTTTTTGGCTTGGAAATTTTGGGCCTTTTCCTCTGGGGGACACAGATGGTTCTGCCACGTCAGGGCCCTTCCCTCCCCCCAATCCCAAGACCCGGGAGCAGGCATTTTTTTGCCAGAAAAGCCTCCCTGCCCTGGCCACCACGTGTCAAAAAAATTTTTTTTTAAAACCCCGGGGTTTTTTCTGCACTTTCCGAAAAAGCCCTACTGACCACCGACACAGGGAAAATAGTAAAACAGACGGGCTGCTATATCTCGTGCCCGTCACTGGGTGAGTGGGTGGATGCCCCTCTGGGGGTAACGGTGGTTTTCCAGGCTAAAGGGGCACGCTCTTCAAAACCACGGGGAGGGTGGGGGTTTTTTTCCCCCCAAAGGGTTTCCCCCTTGGAAAAATGGGTGCCCATAAAAACCCCGGGGCCGGGTTGTTGAAAATTAATTTTCTTGGTGACCGTCAACACACGGGTCAGGAGCTTGGACTGTTTCTTTTGCAACGAGCCCGAGCGCTGGCTGGGTGACAAAACCTTGTCCGGGGAAAGGGTTGGGTATCGAAAAAGGTCGAAATCTGCTGGCCGCCCTTGAGATCGGTAGGCTGGAGCACATCCCTTGCTTGGCACATGTCATGAACCCCCGTGTCCAAAAATTTTTCTAAACCCAAAAACCCGGGTCTGGCCTCCCTGCTGAGGAGGGCCTTCACCCCGGGCGGGCTGCTTTGGGCCGCTTTCAGCCCCGGCCTCCCCTTCAACCGTCCTCATGTTTGACGTGACAACACCGGGAATTCCCCCCCTCCAAAAATGCTCCAGCGTTTTGTGGCGCACGAAAAGCCTTTAAACGCGGTACAAAATGCCACAGGGCCTTTGACAACAGCGGTGCGGACCTGGGGGTTTTTGGGGCCACCGAGATGGAGGCAGGGAAAAGAGTCTGCACCACCCTTTGGCCATTTTTTAAGAAAACCACCAAATGGCCCATTGGGGGAAATGCCCTTGTCCCCATGAACATTGGGGTGATCTTATTTTTGGGTTATTGTTTGGACCTCTGAAACAGCGGGTCCCACCACGACGGAGGAGAGACGGACACAGATGCGGCCCACGGACCCTTTCCTCCGTCAAAACCAAAAGGGCCCCCCACAGTTTCACAATTTTTATCGGTTTTTAAAAAGGGCAGGGGTTTCGGGGTCCGGGGCTAGTGCAAGGCGGCCCCTACGCTCTCAGGGTAAGCATCGAGCAAATCAGGGCTGTTTTTAAGCTTTTGGCATGGGAAACGGAAAAAAGGATGAGGTATTCCGGACACCAACGTTACCGTGTCCCCGGCCTTTGGGAAAGAGGTTGGCACGGATTTGGGGTTGGGGGAGGAATATGAAAAGGACCCAGTTTGCTATGCCCCCTCAACCCATGGTTTTGTAAATCAAGGCTCCATCTCTCACTTTAGTGTTTGGGAATACTCTATTTCCCCCAAAACATGATCCTCGCATTAAAGCCATAAAACTGAACAACATTTACTGGGTGGCCACCCTACTCGATCCCCTTTAACAAAGCGAAACTCAGCATTTTCCTTCCCCCCACCCAAATGAAGTAAAATCCCGGGAAATTTGGAGCGTGCTAAATTGATCAACTGGAGACATCTGTTGTGCCCTGCAAGGGACAGCTGGGTTTAGCGATTACTTGGAACGACATGGGGCGATAGCCCGATAGTCGGCCACCATCGAAAAGGTTTTTTTCGTTATGAGCAGTCGATTATGAGCGATGACCATTAAAGTCTATGGGAAGCAACAACACCTTCTTTTAAACCCCCCCAAACAGGGCGGGGAAGAAGTTTGGAAATTTAACACCCACAAACGGGTCAAATGGATACCGGGCTAAAACCCCTTAGGGCAAAAACATTTTAGGCTAAAAAAGTCCACAGAAAAAAAGTCACACACCATTCACAAAATCCCTGTCTATCCCCCCCAAACGGGCAGGGACCCTTTAAAAACCTACATCACCCACAAAAAAAAAAGTGCCAAAGGCATTTTATTTGTAACCCAAACTTTTTATTTTGAAACTGGACATTGAAAACCCTGCCTGGAACGCAGAAATGACCCTAAAAACCTAAAGACCCACAGTTTAAAAAAGTCCCGGAAGAAAGTAGTTTTTGGGAACCACCTTTTTTATTTTAAAACTGGACTTTTGAACAAACCCTGCCTGGCCGCAGCATGCCCCTTAAAACCGCCCCTGACCCACAAAATTAAAAAGTCCGGAAATAGGAGTTTTTTAAACCCCCCAAATTTTATTTTAACTGACATTGACTAAAAACTTCCGGGACCGCAGTATAAACCCATTAAACCTGTCTGCCCCCCAGATTAAAAGTCCCGGGAAAAAGGATTCTTTAAACCCCACCTTTTTAAATTTAACTGGAAAATTGGACAAAACCCTGCCCCTGTGCCACACATGACCCGGGGCCCGGGATTTACAGGGGGTGGGTGGAGCCCACTGGCGTCGGTCATCTTTTAAAACCCCGGGGGGTTAAAAACCCCCCTGAGACGCACAACGAAAACCGTCGTGCTGAAGCAGAGGCGGAAGGGGGAAAGTTTGAGAACCCCACCCTTTTTCTCAGAAACACATCAAAAACCTGGTAGCGCTTTGCCCCTCTGTATGAGGGGGCCCAAATTGATTTCCCACTTGGAAATACTGGGGGTTTTAACGCTTTTTTCCACCCGGGTGCCCTTTTTTTTTTTGGCATTCTTTTTCTAAATTTTACTCAACGTCTGGGGGAAATGGTCTCTGTATTTTGGGTTCTCGGTCCTTTCTCCATATTTCCATTTTTTTTGAAAAACCTACATCTGGTCAATTTTTCCTGTACCCCCAAATTGTAAAAATTTCAGGGAATTTTTTTACCACAAATTTTTTTCCCTCAAGTATTTTATTTTTTTTAAATTTCTAAAAAAACACTTTTTTAAAAATAGGATGGAATTTCCCACCATGTCTTTTGTTTCTTTTTTTAATTTATTAAAGGGGTTGTCTCAATACGGGGAAATTGATTTTTTTTTGGGTTAAAGATCTTGCAAAAACAAGTAAATTTTGAATATGTGTCCTTTAAACAGTGCCCTACCTTTTCCGGGTTTTCTGAAAACCCCAACCCCCTTTTAGCCACTTTTGGAAAATTTGTGAAAAACAAATTTTCTGTTAAAAACGAACATTTTTTTATAATGGGACCTTTTAGTAAAGCTGCTTTTAAAAGCAAAATCCCCCCCAAAAATTCAAAGGAAATGACCCCTTGGGCCACTTTGGAAAATTGGGAAGAAAAAAAGCCCGGGTTTAAAGAAACAACATTTTTTTTTTAAATAAACCTGTATAATTGCTGCTTTCAAAGCGCATACCCAAAAAAATTATAAAAATGACTTCTCAGCCACTGTTAAAAATTTGGAGGGAAAAAATTTCCCCCTTAAAAAGCCACTTTTTCTTTTTTCCCAAAGGGCCCAATGATTATTTTTGTATCCACAGCTCATGCCCCCAAAAAAATATAAATATAAACTTCTCACCACTTTTAAAAAATTGGGTGAGGGAAAAAATCCATTTTAAAACCACTTTTCCCGTTCCCAAAAGGACCAAAATTTTAAAGCTGTTTCCACGCAACTTTGACCCAAAACCTTTGACAATGCAAAAACTTTTTTAAGAAAAAAGGGTGAAAAATTTGGAATAGGGTGTTTTAAAAAAACCCTTGCTGCCTTTTACAGCTCCTCACAGCAAAACCAGCAAAATAAAAACTTTTGGGAAAAAGAATAAAAATTGCATAAAAAAAAGATCTTTTTAAAAAAACTTTTTCAAGAAAAACCAAAATTCTTTTTTAAAGGAATGTAAAGTAAAAACCGGGCAACTTTTTTCCGGTGACCTCGACTTTTGGGGGGCCAACAAAAACATAAAGGGACCCATCCCTAAATTTTCCCCTTGATAAAATTCAATACGATCCCTTTTCCGGGTGGAAACCCGGGATTGGCTTTTGTCTTAATGACTCGTCCAGCTTTTGCTGAAGGTCCGCTCAAATATGACCGGCTGCTGGGGGGCCCAACACCTCTTGGCCGGACAAACCCCCCCTTTTCCGGGCCCAAGTTCGCCCAAATTTGGGGAATACCCAAAAGCTTTTGGCCCCGGGGAACACATACAAAAACATCGGGGGGTTTGAACGCAATAGGCGTCCCAACCAAATGATTTTAAAAGCTGATCTCGTTGTGGAGGGATTGTAGCATTAAACCCGTTGGTGGGGGTTTTGGTTAAAAAAAAGATTGCCAAGGTCACCCAAATTAGCCTTTTGCCACCTTGCCTGCTGCCCCCGTTACCCTACTTCACCAACTGCTGTCACTTCCCCGGATTTTGTTTCCCCCGGCCCTTTTGGGGGAACGGAAGCAGACGCAACAGATGTCCCCAGTTAAACCAAATCAGCAAGGCCCCATTTCCTGCTTTTTTTACTCTCTTTTTGGGGTGGGTTGTAAGGGAAAAATTTTGTGAGTTTTATTTTTTTTGTCCCGGGGAACCAGGAGGGGGGTCCCCCCAAAGTAAAACTGTTTTTCTTTTTAAGAGGGGCCCCTTAATGCGGGGATCATTTTGGGGGAAAGGGAGCATCCAAGCACCATGTAGAGATGGACCCTTTTGGTTTTTCCCCAAAGCCTCTGGGCGAGGGGCCCTAGAAAACGGGATCTTGGCCCATCTTCCTCCCCGCCTAAAATTTCCCCCAAACCTTTTTTTTCCAAGGCGGGTTTAACGTGGGTTTAAACTTTCGGGCTAGGAAACCCCATCCTCCCCTCCTCCGCTGCCTCCGGCACAATTTTAACCCAAAAACCCTGATTTTCCCCTTAAATTTAAAAATGCACCCCGAGAGCAAAAATGTCCCAACCTTGCACTGGGCTCGGGGAAACCCCGAACCACTGCCAATAAAGCCCAGGGAAATTTTGGGGAAACGTGGGGCCTTGTGGTTTTGGGCCCGGAGAGAAAGCTCTGGCCCCGCATCTTGTCCCCCTCCTCCCCCGTCGCTGGCGGGCCCGGGTTTTTTCAAGTGTCCAATAAACTTTTCCAGAACAAAGACCCCCACAAGCTTTTGCTGAAAAGGGAAATTTTCCCACAATACCAATTTTGCGGGCTTCTTAAAAACGGAAAGGGTTTTTGCAGAGCTCTTTAAATCTGCCTCCACTCTCTTGGCTCAACCCCCCCGGGGCCCCGCACCTTTTGCTTGTCAGCCGTGTCACTTCGTACTGCGAAAATGGCATTCCCGGCTGCCACAATCGGGGGAGCATGGGGGGGGAATTCCAGCTGTTGCCGGGTCAACAATAAAAAGGGGGTTTAGGGGGGAGGGCCGAGCTGACCTGCAACGCACCCAGCGGACAACGGGTGCAAACGGCGAAAGGGCGAACTTAGACTTCGAGCCTTCCTCACGGGCCCATTCCAGACCCGGGTACTCTTTAAAAATTTTTCTGGACAAAAAGGTTTCATGACATGCCCCCGGGCAAGGGGTGTGCTCCCGCCTACCGATCTTAAAAGCCGTCCACAGCTCCCACCTTTGGTGGACGGGCTCCCCCAAAACAGATTAATTTTAACACGGCCCTGGTTTCCCCCTTTGGGGACGTGTTCCCCCAGAAGGGGGCCTTGGGGAAAGAACCCCACCACCCTGGGTTTTTTAAGAGCGTGCCCCGAGCCTGAAAAACCCCCCGTCCCCCCAAAGGGGCATCCACCCCCCACCCAGGACTGTCACAGAGAAAATAAACGGCCTTTGGGCCTGCCCTTTCTAGTCCCCTGGGGTCCCTGATCAATGGACCCCTTTTTCCGGCCCCCAATGCAGACGAACGCGGGTTTAAATTTTTGGGGGGACACATTTGGGTGGGGCCCGGGCGGGGACGGGTTTTTTTGGCAAAGAAAAAGCCCCGCTCGGCAAACTGGGGATTTGGGGGAGGCAAGGGCCATGATGTGGGCGGAACCCAACCTTTTGGGCCACCAGAACGGAAAGGGCAACATTTTCCCAAAGGCCAAAAAACCTGGCAATTTCCGACCCCAGGGGTTTTTGTGTTTGGATGGTTTGGGTTTTTAAATGTTTTTTTCTGCCCCCAAACCCTGGGAAGACAGAAATGGGGCTGAAGGCTGCCGCTGTACAGCTGCAGGGCGTCAAACTGGGGAAGGAGAAGGGGAAGGGAATGGGTCTCGTGGGCTGGGGGTTTCCTGGTTCAGCTGGAGGGGTGAAGCGGAGGCTGATCCCTGAAATGAATCTGAAACATGGGCAGCCCGAGGAAAGCCCTTTGGGGGGTTGAGGAGGCGGAACAGAGGGGGGGGGACAGTGGGTTTGGGGCCCGGCCGCGGTTTTGGCCTTTTTTTGGGCCCAAATTTTTTTGCCTCCATTTTTTAACTCATGCATTCGCGCCCTGGACTAACATGTTGGTGGTGGGTTAAACCACCTAAGGTCTTGCCTCAAAATTAAACGTTTTCGTCAAAAGGGGGCATATGACATCGCTGGGTTTTAAAACGAAGGGGTTTTTCTCAAAAAGGCCCGGGGGTTGGGGGGGTCCTGGGACCTTTTTGAAAGGCGATTTAAAAAGAGGAGGGGGTTTTGCGCCCCCGTTGGGGTGGCCGGGAAAACATTCACGGACTTTTTGCGACCCCCCTCCCTTTTTGAGCGGAACCCTTCTGACCTTTCCCCCTCGTCTTCCTCCCGTCCAAATGATGAACGCTCGCAAGCAAATTCCCTTTCTGAAAGACACTTGGATCCGCAATGTCCTCAACATCATCATCCCAAAACTTTTTACTTTTGTCCCCCGGGCATTCCCGCATCCGGAAACTGCGGCTACAAAGGGAAGAAGGGGCTGGGAAGGCTTTCCACCGCCCCGGGGTTTTTTTCCGATTTTACCGGGTTTTCCTTCTCCTCCTCGAAGGCATCAGTAACTGGGCGTCAGAGCAAAAGAAAATCAACCTCTTTGCCACTTGATCTTTTAAAAAGCCCTTTTGACCCCCAACCCCCATTTTTTTCATCAAAAAAGTCTTTAAAAATGGATTATCCACAGGGGGTACACCCAGTTGACATTTGGGCGCTTCATTTTGGACCGGGGCTGAGGGGCTGATGGGCGACATTTGTGGGCCCGGGCTTGGGGGGACGAGGAAGGTTTAAAAAATGCTGGGTGCAGGTTGCATTAAACCCCTGAAACAGATTGGCGGGCGCTGTTTGTTACTGAGATTCACAGGGCCCTGACCAAAACGAAGAACACCCCGACCGGGCCCCCAAAACGATGAACCCTGGCATGCGTTTTTGTCGCCAGCACTGGAAGGGCCCTTCTCTCGTACCTCTACCCCCATGTCCAACCCCCCCCTTTGCTCGCTTACCACCTTAATTTCGCTCCATGTTTAGAAATATACAAATTTTTAGAAGGGATTGGGAAGAGTTTTGGAAATTTTTTTTATTAAAAGACAGCAAATCACCCGCTAATTTTCAAAAACCCCAAAACAAAACAAAATTGCTGGGGTTCCCAAAAATAACTTTCAAAGTGATCTATCAAGTCAAAAAAAAGCCCGGCCTGCGCCAAAATTTAAAAAACACGTATCGAATGAAACCCGGGGAAAAAAAAAAGGTAATTTTTTGGCACCATCAATTCACCTGTGGTGACAAAAAAATTTAGTAAAACACATTTAAGTGCAAGGGGCCTCAATGAACAAAGCGTAGGCACCAAAATCAAAAAAAACTTTTCTGTAAGTGATTCCTAAATAAAAAAGGAATTTTTTTTGGGACCTATCAATTCAAACCTTTGGGAACAACACAAATTTCTTGGGTTCCAAAATTTTTAAATGCCAAAGGGGGCTCTAACAACAAATCGGAAATGGGCAAAAAAGTGCAAAAAAAAAAACGACCCGTAATGTTTTTTTGGGTAAAAAAAGGTAATTTTTTTTGGGACCTATCAATTCCCCCTGTGGTAACTACACCCAAAAACTGGTTCAAATTTTAATGCAAGGGGGCTCTTTCAAAAATCTGGCCCGGGGCAAAAGTGCAAAAAAACACTTTTCTGTAATGTATTCCGGGTAATAAAAGGGATTTTTTTGGGACCTATCAAAATTTACCTGTGGGGAAATAAAAATTTCAGAAATTCCCCATTTAAGTCAAGGTGCCTCAATGAACAAAAACTGAAATGCACCAAAGTCAAAAAAAACGTATCTGTTAAAAGTATTCGGATAAAAAAGGTATTTTTTTGGGACCTATCAAAACACCTTTGGAACAAAACAATTGCTGGATTCAAATTTTAAAATGCAAGGGGGCTCATCAACAAAACAAATGGGGAAAAGTGCCCAAAAAAAACGTAACTGAAAAGTATTCCGGGTTAAAAAAAGGTATTTTGGCACCTTTCAATTCACCTGTGGTGACAAAAAAAATTTCTGTATTCAAATTTAACTGCAAAGTAAACTATCCCCAACAAACTGGCCTGCGCCAAAGGGGGAAAAAACACGTATCGGAAATGGGAATTTGGATAATAAAAAGGGATTTTTTTGGACCCATCAATTTTACCCGTGGTGACCCAAAAAATTGCATAATTTTACATTTAAGTGCAAGGTGCCCAAAGAACAAACGTAGGCCCAAAGTCAAAAAACACGTAACTGAAAAATTTTTTTCGGGGAAAATTTCAAGGTATTTTTTGGGAAAAATCAACCTTGCTGCTTTTTGGGTTCTAATTTTAAATACAAGGGGGATTTTATCAACAAAGGGGGAAAGGGGAAAATTAAAAAAAACACCTATCTAAAAAGTATACTAAAAATAAAAATAGTTTTGCACCAAAAAAAGAGACCTGCAGTTACTAGAAAAAAAAGTGTTTTCCAAAAAAGTTCGGCCCGCCCAATTTTCCAGGGAAAAATTTTTAAAAAAAACTTTTAAAAATAAAGCCCATTGCAATGTTCCTACACTAAGTCTTGGGGGAACTTTAAACCCAAATTTTTTATAAACTTGCTATTTGAAAAATACAAGAAAATTTTTTTTGGGACCTTTCAATTCCCCCTGGGTTTTTCCCATAAAAAATTTCTGGGTTCAAATTTAAGTGCAAGGTGGATATATCAACAAAGTGGAATGGGGCCAAAAATTTAAAAAAGAACAAACCCATCTGAAATGTATAAATGATAATTAAAAAATTTGGGGTTTTTTTTCTAACCCAAAAAGACCTGCTTTCAAAAAGATGGTAACTTAAAAATTCAGCGCCCAATATCCAGGAAATATTTTAAAGAAAACTGTTTAAAAATAAACCCATTTCAATGCTACACTAAGTCCTTGGGGACTTTATCCAAATATTCCCTTTTTAAGCCCTTTTCTGTGTTCGCCCCGCGGGGTCCCCCCTCCGCCTTTCCCCCCCGGGCTTTACAGAGTAGATGCTCCTTTTAAAAAATTTCTACCTAAAATAAAAATAAAATCTTCCAAACTCTAAATCTAACTAAATTGTAAGGAAACAAAAGCTAATAGTAGAGGGTTTTCTTGTTTAAAAATATAATAATTTCGCTTTAGCTGTTTGGAAAACAGTTGCTCGAGACGCTGAGAACACTGAGGCTGGGGAAAAGGAAACCTGTTCTATGTAAAAAAGAGGGCATGTGATTTTTTTCCCGCCAATCGGGAAGCCCTACCATCCCAGTCAAACGGGCGCACACAAAATCCAACCCCGCTTTTAATTTTGGAAACTATTTGCTGGCCGGGCCCAAAATAAAAGGAAGGGGCCGAAAAAGGCCCCGGAAAAAATTTAAAAGAGAAAGGGACCGAAAATAACCTAAATTTTTCGATGATCCCAAAAAATCCGATCACCGAAAAAAAATTTTGGCCCGATTTCAATTTGTCCCTAATAACGCTCAACACTATGAACCCCGCAGTAAAAGGGGCCAACAGCCACAAACAGCAGCGGCAGCAGGCATTGTGGAGAAACCTAATGGGGGACCTCTGGCAAACCTTTTTAAACCCCCCCTTCCACCAATGCATTAAGCAGGGCCCCCATAAAAACCACAAGACCCGGGTTTTAAAATTTTATGGTCATTTACTATCTTTTCGTCTCAACACCGATGTTTTTGGGTATGTTTTTTGGGGCCCAATCGACTTTTTGGGATCCAAAAAAGGATGAATGGCCCGAGGCCCGCTCGCCACAACCCCTAGAGGTGTTGTCCTGGGCCGCAGCCAGCGTCATATCTGAGCGGCCGGGGGCCAAAACAGGGACAGCTGGGGGAGGGCATTTACAGACCAAAAACCCCCGGCTTTCCACAAAAAAATGTGGATCGTTTTTTACTTTCATTTAAGATGAATTTTGGGATGGGTTTTCTGGGTGATGTTGTGGCCCTCAAAATTTTCCGAGGCCACCGGGTTAGTTTTTCCGGTCCAAAATTCCCAAAATTTCCTCTTCAAACAAAAAAGGGCCTCTTGGGAAAAATTTTTTTTTAAAATGATCAATTTTTTAAAATCCGCAATTTTTAAACTTAGTTTCCCCCAAAAGATCATTATTTTCCCGGTTTTTGCAGTGAGAGAAACCCGTAAAAACAAACCAAAGGGAAAAAGGGTTTTTATGAAAAAAAACATTTTTCCCCCTTTCTTTTCCCAAACCCTTTTAAAAAATTTTTTTTCCCCATGCCAATGGTTTTGGGCCATGGGGGCTGTGAATACAGCTATAATCCCAAGGGCCTTTGGAAAAAAGAAAATGTGGGTTTCTAATGGCAAAATTTTTCCCTCCCCAATTTTTAACAGTGGGTGAGAAAATTCATTTTTATAATTTTTTTGGGGGCAACGCGTTTAAAAAGCAGCTAAACTGACAGGTCATATTTAAAAAAAAAAATGGTTTTTTAAAAGACTTTTGGTTCTTCAGTTTTGGGGTCAAAGTTAAAATTTAAACACAAAAAAAAATTTGCATGTACAAAAAAAAGCGATACAAATATTCCTCAAAAATTTTTGTACAAGGAGGTACGGGAAGGACTTGAACAGATGAAAAAGGGTTTTTTTTCAGAGGAAAAATGAGTATGGAGCACTTTCCCGGCCACCCCAAGAAAAAGGGGAAAAATTTTCCCTTTCCCAACCCAATTTTACAAAAAATTTAGAAAAAAAATGCCAAAAAAAAGGGGAAACCGGGGGTGAAACGGGCGAAACCCCCACCAGCATTTCCCAAAGGAACCCTTAAATTGGTCCCGCACTCAAAAAACGGGGGGGAAAGCGCAGGGGTCGTAGGGGGCAGAAATTTCTCGGGGGCGCTCCCCAGGTTCTTGACTGTGTACTGGGGAAGGCGGGAGTCTTAGCTCACACTTCCCCGGTTTTTTCTGTTTTCCCAGCTTCAGAAACGCCCCTTTTTTGGGTTTTTGCTGGGAAAAACGCTTCAAAAGGGGGGAAATTTTTCCCCGGTTTTTAATTTGGATAAAACGGATACCTGTCTGGGCCTAAACCAACCCCAAATAGCTCGGGGCCCCCTTTGGCTAGCTAAACCCTGCTCTTGATAGATGAGGGAGGGCCCAGCCCTTGCTCTCAACCCCGGGCCAAAGTAAGTCGGGCCCCCCCCCAAACCCAAAACCCCTGCGTGATCCACGTTTCCCCAGCCTCCAACCCCCTTGATCAGAATTTTTCCTTAAACCCCCACTTGAAAGTAGAATTCGGGTTTTTCCCGAACCAGGCCTCTTTGGACCAACTGGGGAAAATCTGTTTTGTATGCCCCACTTTCTAATTTTAAACGGGGGGAAACCCTTTGTCACCATTAAATGGCAAGAAAGCTTTTGAAAGCATCAGCTTTGGGGAAAACGGTTGTTTTTTAATATAATTTTTATTTTTTTACTCGCAAAATTCTTTTGCGGGATGGTCCAAAAAAAGGGGACCTGTGGGGGTTTTTTTTGGGTCACGCGTTAAAAAGGATATGGATAGCCCAATGTCCATTTCACTAAAATACTGCTTAAAAACCTACTTTCTTCGGGCACTTTTTAAAATTTTGGGGTCATGCAGGTTTGAGGATCATCTGGGGGCCCCCAGGACAGGAAAGGGGTAAAGGGTCCATTTAAAACCTAAAAGGGGGTTCAAAGACTCCTTTTTTTTGGCATTTTTTAAAATTTCCTGGGGGTTTCCCAAACCCGGGAAAAAGGGTTTCATTTTTGGGGGGGTCCAAGACAGTCATAGCCCAAATTTGTCCTTTTTTAAACAAAAAGGGTTGGGTTCAAAAGGATCCCTTTTCTGAAAACTTTTAATCTGGGGGAGCCCAAAAAGGGGTTTTGATGGTCAGGGGTGCGTACAGGACATAAATAACCCAATTGTCCATTCAACAAAAATGGGGTTCAAAGAACCCCTTTTTTTTTTTCCGGGGCCATTTTTTAATCTTTTGGGTTTCAGACGGGTTTAAAAAGGGCCCATCCCGCCCCCCAGGAAAGGGAAAATTTAAATTTTGTCCAGTTCAATAAAATGAGGTTAAAATAATCCCTCCCCTTCAAAAAACCCATTTTATTTTTGTGTGTCATGCATTTTTAAAGGGGTCATGCTGTGGGTACAAGAAAAGGGATGGTGAATGGTCTGTGATTTTTTTTTTTCTGTGACTTTTAAAACCAAAAAGGGGGTTTGGGCCCTAAGTTTGTAGCACAAATCCAGTTTCCGGGTTGGAGGGTTAATTTCCAGCTTCTCCACCCTTTTTGGGTGTAAGGATGATGGTTTTTGTTCCTCCCCCATAATTTTAAAATGGCCCATCCTCGATAATTTTGTTACCCCGACTATGGGAAATATCGTCAGGGATAATTGCCGATACCCGACTATCGAAATCGATAACGATAGTTGCGCACAACTCTAAACCCCCACTAGTTAAAAAGGCCTCTTTAAAGTAGGAATCTCCCCTTTTTTTTCCCATTTTTTTTAAAAGAAAAAAGATGTTGCTCCCAAAAGTTGGGGAAAGGGTTTTCGAAAGCCGGTTTTTTCCCAGTTTAATTCTTGTGTAGTACTTTGGGGTGTCTTCCCAAGTTGCTAATTTTAATAATGTTTTTTTACCGTTTTGGCCATAAAAAGGGTGGTAAAAAAGAAGAAAAAACAGGCGATACCTTTTAAAAAAGGGGCAAAAACGGGAGAATTTTTAAAGGGTAAGTTTTCCATGACTTTACTGAAGCAGAGCATGACCCTTTTCCTTGGGAAAAATGGGGCCGCAGGGGGGAAATTCCCCAACTTTGTTTAATGACCCCAAACACACCTCCAAAACAACCACTGCCTTGAAAAAGAAAAAAAAGCGGGGATTGGCCAATCAGGTCTCCCAGCCTAAACCCTTTTTTTGGACATTTTTTGGGGGCCTTCCTAAAATTTAAGGTTTGGAAGAGTGAAAAAGTTTTCTCAACACCCAAACCAGTTTCTGTAAGGGTCCCCCCAAAAGGAAATTAAAAGGGGATTTCAATGACTGTAACCTTGAAGCTCTATGAATTTCCATGCCCAAGAGATTTTAAGGCGGTGCGGGAAAAAAATTTTGGGGCCACCCCAAAAAATATTTGACATTTTTTTCACAATTTGGGTCCTTTTTTTCACTTTAGGGTGTATTAAACCTTTTGTTCCCAGCCAGTTTAGACACCCAAGGGTTTGGGGGGTTTTATTTATTTTAAAAAGGCACCCCCAAATTTTTACACTTTTTTTATCCCAAGCTGGCACTGACAACTTTAAAATTGCAAAGTTTGGTTCATATTTTCAGTGCCAATCCCATGAAAAGATAAATACAAACATTTCCAAAAATGGGGAAGGGGTGTACCCCATTTTTTGCGAGATACTGTTTGTATAAATTATATATATATAAAAAAAAAAATAAAATATTATATATTATATATAAAATTTTATTTGGTGTGGTGGCCTCCTCCCCAATAATTTTGTGAATCTATTTTTTTTTTGGTCCCCAAAAAAAAGTTTTGGAAAAAATTTGATGGCAAGTTTTCTTTTTTTCACCACTCAGTAAAATATTTTAAAATGTTTTTTGGGGGCCCACACTAAACCAGCCCCAAATACAAGTGGGAAATAAGATTTAACCTTTATATTGCAGCTACATGAGTAATAGTACCTACACAGAATAAAGCTCTACAGTTGCATTTAGGGCATTTAGGAGTATCAGACGTCCAGGAAAGCTTTGAAATCCTGGGGGAGACGGAGACAGACTTGACTAGCAAAAATTTTTGTCCCACAAAAAAAAAAACAAAAAAAAAACAACAACAGCAGCATTAAAAAAAATGAAAGGGGGGGGGGGGGGAAATGGGTCATTATGTGACCCCGGTTTTAAAAAGGGTTTTCTTTTCCCCTTTTAAAAAAAAAAAATTTTTTAAAACTGCAGGGGACCAAAAAAAGTAAATACTACTGGGGCTTTTTGCTTCCGATGGGAATACCACGCGGGAGGCCCGTTATGTCAGGTGCCAAATCATCATTTGGGGGTTGTTCACTTTCCCAAAGGGAAATGAGGAAAAAGAAAAGGCAATTATAGTTTTTTTTTTAAATTTTTTTTTCAACTATCTGCAGTTTACTATTTGTTTTTTAAAGGAACCAGACAACCCCTTTAGAAAATACTTCCAAATTTTTTTGATTTTGAAAACCCGAACAGAAAATAACCGAGGGTTCCCCGGTTTTTTTAAAAATGGGGGACCACCGCAAACCCCCCTGAAGGAAACTTTCTGAAGGAAACCCAATCTGACACATCCCCCGCCGGAAAGGGGACTGGGAAAAACCCTAGAAAATGGGCTGAGCCCTAAAGGGTTTTCAAACTAAAAACCCGATCTCCTTCACTTAATGCAAACTCCAAACCCAACTATTTAAATAGAAAACACTAAAAAGAAGAAAAAAGGGAAAATTTTTTTAGGGGACACACGCCACAAAAGCAATAAATGTGGGAGAAGAGTGAGTCGGGGCTGGGGGAGGGGTAGGGAAAAGAACAAGCTTTTTTAGAATTCCCGGGTTTAATTTTTTGCAGCTAAAAACAAAAATTTTAAATCCAAAAAGGGAAAACATAACAGCGGGTTAATTAGTGTTGCCCCAAAAGGAAACTCCAAAACGTGTGGCAAGAGCAGTTTTGGCTGAAAATTGGTTTGAAAAAATTTGGGGGGGGGTGTTCGGGAAAACAGAGGGCCCCAAAATTCCCCCAAAGTCTACGTGGAACAAACCCCCACCCAGGTAGAAACCCACCTTTTCAAATTCCCCCCGGGGAAAGGGGAAATTTTTGAACTAACCCTAAAACGGGTAGGGTTACTTTAAAATGTGGGTACCCAAAAAAGACTTTGACCCAGACCCCCCAAAATCCAAGGGGGGTGTGAAAAGGGGCGGGGGGGGTGGGACTTAAGGGGA
>JAODAL010071027.1:0-15687 GCA_025379985.1 Phyllomedusa bahiana
TGTTGTCAATGTTTTACCCTGCATGACATAAATTTCTGAATAGTGAGACTATGCTCACGGCCCTGTCATTAAATAAAACAAGAAACGTAGCTTCATTATCAACCTTTTCCAAATACCCTGATTTCCCAATGGGGTCTTTTCCCCTCTCCCATCACAGCTGGCCCGCCAAAACTAAATTCCAAATCTGGATGTTCAGTAAAGCTCATTGTAACGGGGACAAAACACTATTACATTCACTGAAGATATGGCTTGTGCAAGCACCATGCTTCCTGATTGGAAGCATTGCAGTGAATTTTAATCAGCACAATTGGATGTTGTATATGTTATTATAGACATGTTTTGTGGCTCTGGCTCCTGCACTTATTACTGATAGATGATGGGGAAGCTATTATAGAATGGAGACCTAAGGTTCAAGTTAGAATGAAGAATTGTTATTTTTATTTATCTCCCCATGGAACACTGGAACAATTTTTTTTTGCAAATATTTTCCAACAACAGCAATCATAGATTTGGCCCCCCAGCAAAAGATAATCAATGCCAGAACCCATAAGCCAGTGTTTTAATTCTCAACACTGTACGGGGAATGAAGCATTGCACATTGCCTCTAGAGTGCCTGTACGATAGTTGGGTGTGTTGTGTATTCCACAGAGAGAGATAGAGAGAGATAGGCACCTTGCAGCCATCCCCTCCGGGCTAATAGTTTAGATATCAAAATTTGGGGTTTTTCCCCCTTATAAAGAGGACATCATGATGCATTTGTTTTAGTAAATAGTTGTATTTCCCCCATTAATCAAAATTTTGGGGAGCTTTTTTTTTTTTTGGTTGTGTTTTAGCATTCTTCTGCTATTCTTCTTTAAAGTCCATAAATCAGTTAAGAATTGGATGTTACCATAAACCCTGTCCCTCTGAAATTCTGGCATGTTCCAGTCATTACTATAGGGAAATATCCCGTTGATAAGGGGAGTTTAAAAAATGCAGATGTTTATTTTTTTTTAGGGCAAAATTGGCAGTTTATTTAAAAATTTCGATGATTTTAGTGCTTCTAATTTCAGGGGGTACTGGGGAGGGAACAATTAAAAGGGTGTCTGTTTTGGAAAAATAATTGTTAAAAGACAAGAAACTGTTCACAAATTGTTTGTTGTGCTGGAAATCCTAGTGATTAGCCGAGATCTAGTGCTCAGTTTTCCTGCAGTGCTACCACAGAGGAAATTAGGTATTACACTACTATATGCACATTTGAAACAATGAGTTGTCTGAGTAATGAAGGACAGGACAGGGCCTTTAGGAATAAAAACACTTTTGAGGCTTTCCCCTTGGCCAAAAGATAAAAAATCCCTTTAAAAAGGGGCCCATTCTATTAACAAAGAATTCCCTAAATGAGTACCATGGTTACCTTAAAGTAACAATATTTTTCAACATGTGTACAATGGTCTTTACTGAGTCATTGTAACTTAAAACCACATTTAGTCTACAATGCCAAAGTAATTCTGCTTTTACAGCGATTGTGATTGGATGGAAAATCCAACTTAATGAGAAATTTCTGGATGGATCAGGTTTAGTAGCGCCTCCTCAGTCAGTGGGGTACTACATTTCCTGTGCTGTTCTATACCTGTGCTTGGATGATTTACTTCTATGGACACCAGCTGAGAAAGTGATTACTATGACCATTGCACCATAACTCTGGCATAATTGGTGCCGATGTATTGGTGTGCAGGCTTTCCACCACATTTACTCTGTGTATTAGACTGCCAGTACCGGACTGGCCCACTGGAGGACAGTGGACCCTCGGGGCCCCCCTGGTCCGACACGGGGGGGGCCCCCCAAATCACAGGTGCGGGGCCCGGCCTGCACACAGCATAGGAATCCCGGGGGCCCTCTGTCCCGAGCACTCACAGGCGCTCTGCTCCACTATTCTGCCTAGTAGGTTTAAGGCCATAGACCTCAGACCTACTAGGAGTCAGCCCCGCGTCATCACACAGGCAGCGCGATGACATCATAACATCGCGCCGCCTGTGTCGGACTTCCCTAGGAGAAGTCAAGCAGTAAAGCCCAACCTGCTGCAGCCGCTTGTCTGGGAATGGGAAAAGGTGAGTGTACTTTTTGTTTTTTACCTAATGGGGTCCGACCTAGCTATCTAGGGGCAATTTTCTTAGCTACCCGGGGGCAAACTAGCTATCTGGGGGGCAATTTACCTAGCTATCTGGGTGCAAATTACCTAGTTATTTGGGGGCAATTTACCTAGATATCTGGGGGAAATTTACCTGGATATCTGGGGGAAAACTACCTAGCTATCTGGGGGCAATTTAACTAGCTACATGGGGACAATTTACCTAGCTATCTGGGGGAAAACTACCTAGCTATCTGGGGGTAATTTACCTAGGTATCTGGGGGCATTTTACCTAGCTATCTGGGGAAAAACTACCTAGCTATCTGGGGGAAATTCACCTAGCTATCTGGGGGAAATTCACCTAGCTATCTGGGGGCAATTTACCTAGCTGTCTGGGGGCAAACTACCTAGCTATCTGGGGGGCAATTTACCTAGCTACCTGGAGGCAATTTACCTAGCTATCTGCAGGGCAAACTACCTAGCTATCTGGGGGGTAAACTACCTAGATATCTGGGGGCAATTTACCTAGCTATCTGGGGCAAACTACCTAGCTATCTTGGGGCAATTCACCTACAGTAGCTATCTGGGGGCAATTTACTTAGCTATCTGGGAGAAATTTACCTAGCTAAATGGGGGCTACCTAACTATTTGGGGGCAATTTACCTCCCTATCTGGGGGCAAATTACCTATCTGGAGGCAATTTACCTAGCTATCTGGGAGCTACCTATCTGGGGGCAATTTACCTAGCGATCTACCAACCTGCTTGGGGCCTACCTATCTACCTAGGATCTACCTACCTACCTGGTGCCTTGCCCGTATACCTATCTACCTCAGGCTTGCCTACCCACCTTCCTGAAGCCCCTAATTTAGGGGATTACTTATCTAAAAGGGGTCTACCTATCTGTAGGGCCATATTCAGTATTATTGCTGCCCTAGGGATGATAGATAGCCATCAGCCACATGCTGATTAGTGTTTCTGTATTTTACAGGTTTACACTCTGGACTGTGTCAGATGATTGTTGTATCCACTTCTTTAAGAAAATGGTCAGTGAGGGATGTTGTTGGAGAGTGTTTATTAAATAGTGTTTTGTGTTGTTAGGATGTATTTTTTACCACTATTTTTCCAGTGTTAGTAATAGAAGTGTCAGACAGATATCGCTCTATTACTAGTGCTGAGGCTTGGTGTCAGCCAGTGGTGTTTTTTGTTTTTTTTCCGTCACCCCAAGGCTGACACCAAGGGCCACATGTATGAAACTGTTTAGGTCTAAAACTCACTCTTTTGCCCATAATGACCTATGGGCAAAAAAAATGAGTTTTAGACCTAAACTGGTTCATACATGTGGCCCCAAGCCTCAGCACTAGTAATACAGAGGCGACTGTCAAACATCTCTGTTATTAACACTGGAAATAAATGGTAAAAAACACACGGACACAGCACGGAAAAACGCTTTATTTAAATAAACTCTCCCGACACCGACCTCCACGATCATTTTATTAAAGAAATGGATCAAACGCTGGTTCAATAAATCCATCAAAGTCCAACTGAGAAATCTGTAGAAAAAATAGAAACACTACAAAAAGCAAAAAGCATGACAGTACTGAATTCCATCCACTGCACCACCTAGAGACCATGCATCCTGCCTGTGGCTGATCTTCTTGGTGCAGTGGATGGAGTTCGGACCACACAATATGATTCTGAGGGGTACAGGCCAGAGCTGTAACACAATCTCCAGAGGGTTAGTCCTCTGTTCCTCCTTGGAGACTGGGCCTCTAAGTTATGGCCTGTACTTGCTCTCCCACCCCTGGGAAGTTTGTACAAAGTTGGGAAAAGTAAAGAGTTGCTAGAAAAGTGAAGATTCTAAGATATTTGTGCCCAAATCTGCAGGAACGTTGACTGGGAGAAGTCAGCATGGAGATGTGGTCCAATGGAGAAGAGAAGAGAACGTGACCAACTCATCAGAGAAACGTCACCTGTGAGTCACAAAAATAAAACGAACTGAAACACTTATATATGTGAAAAAAGTAAAATTTTTTAATATTCAGTATGATGGGGCTATTTTCAGTGGGTATTTGTGGGGATTGTGGTCATGGTTTTGGGGGTTTTATTATTCAGTCCGGTGGGGGTTGACATGTGGCATAGTGGTGGTATTATTCGGTCACTATGTGGTGGTCATATGTGGTGGTATTATTCAATCACTGTGGTGGTAAAATGTGGTCATTGTTTTTTAGATCACCAGTCCACTATGGGGTTTTTTAAATTGGTCAGGTGTTGTGGTATTATTCAGTCACTATTGATGGGAATGGGTCATGATGTTGGGGTATTTGGTTTCTTACTAAAATTTATTGGTAATTTTTAAACATTGGAATTCTGGTATTGGAAGTTTTTTTGGTAACTTATGACCACTATTTAGGGGTTTTTCTATGCCAGTCTTTGTGTTAAAAAACTTTTGAAATATTTTTATTTATATAAAATGTTCTTGGGGGAGTGGGAAAATTATCTTTAGACCTTTTATTTTTACTCCCGGGTGTCCTGTGCATTGGGTGAGGGAGATTTAAAAAGCTCCGCGCCCCATCTTGATTACAGATTAATTATGTCTTTCACATCGGTCCAAAAAAATTAAATGAGACTGTGCAGGGGCACCGGACAGATGATGGAGACACAAAGGCAAAGTGGGCCCCTAAAATCAAATCCTGTGGTGGGCCCTAGGCACCCCAGTCTGACACTGTAGACCCATGATAGCGAACCTATGATTTTTGATGACACACAGCCGCACGCGGCTGCATACAGAGAAGTGTGGGGCTGCATGCCGAAAAAGGACGTTTGGTCCTTGGCTCGTGCACAGCCAGGTGCAGTAGCCGGGGGTAAAAAAATTGCTGTAGTGATGTCTAGTTTTGGGGGCTTCCATTAGGCCATTAAAGGGGGTCTTTTTACCCCGCTTCTGGGGGGCAAACGGGCGCCGCGGACTGCCAGTGGGGTCGCTTCTCTGGGTGACCTTTGATCGTCATTACCAGCAACCATCATCTAATCTACTGTCCTGGGGTGTCGTGGATTTCTAATTGAACATCATAACTGAGATAAGTGAGGGAGAGGCTGGGAGAGGCAAAGGCCTGTGCTATGGGTGCCATTTCCCGCCCTTAAAAATAGCGAAAGCCATCTTAATTTACATAAGGAACAGCAGCATAGTGCAGACTCCATTTCACTACTGTGTGCTGCTGTGCATCCTTATTAACCCCTATTTCTGCTTATTAACCTTGCCCTTTCCTAAAAGACAGTTGCATGTGCTATCTTGTGGTAAGTTAGGCTAGATAACCACTAATTGCCTGCAGGGCTAACAGGCTATCTATAATTCTATCTTCTGTCACTGCCCCCGCTGATGGAGAACCCAAAAAATAAAAAAAACAAGGTTAGGTAAAAGAAGTGGTAGTAGCAGTAGCCGACCCTTCAAGGGGGCATGGACCGGGGGATGTAGGGCATTATAACAAAAAATGGCAGATCATTTTGCGCTCTATTTTATGAAACGGAGTAAGCAGAATGTGGAATATAAATAGACATTTTGAATAATCATTTTCCCGCTCTTGAAAAAAATAAGGATGAAAGTGTGCTACACCTTTTTAAAGCAATTAATTCTATCCTTAAATTTTTCAAAAAGCTCTACAAATTTAACTTTTGCAAATTTGGATTGCTCACCCATAGCTCAGCATGGAAAAACACTCAGTGAGGGAGAATTTATTAAAGAAAACTTCCTAAGTGTTCTATTTCATGTATGCAGAATAAAATGCAGGTTTTTTAAAAGGGAAAATCTGAGTTCCATTATAGAAATACCATAAAAAAACCAAAAAATGAGAGAACCAAACATCAAATTTAAAAAGAGACTAAGAAAAGTAAATATTTTTCTATCTCTCTTGATGAAACTACTGATGTCACAACTCTTTGGCCTTTTTTGTCGATATTTGATGGTCTTACAATGAGAGAAGAGTTGATAAAGGTTTGTTCAGTGCCAAAAGTACATAGGAAGCAAAAATATGTAAGATTTGTGACCAAAGTTTTGATATTCTAAAGTATGTTGATCGAACTTTCAAAAAAATTTAAGTTCTAGTAGAATTTTCTCAAATTTTTTAGAGCTCGAACCAAAACTTTTTATTGTTCGTTCGAATAAAGTTCTAGTTTGACACGCCATTTTCGTTCGTTATCACAGTGTTCTAATTTTTGGCAGCCATCCAACAGGCAAAGCACGAGAAGGTAAAAAAAACGGCATAGTGAGGTGTAGGGTTTCCCATTGGTGCTAAAACCCATGCCCATTTTAATATTTTTATGTTTTGCTTGTAAATTTTTCCTTTTTTAGCCCCACTCTCTATACTGTACAGACTGTTCTTGTTAATAGTTTTTCCTCCAAAAATTTAATAGTAGGATTTTTGGTATTGCTGCTGCATCTTTCCCCCCCCAAAAGTTTTATTTGGCGACATTCACGGGCCACAAAACGCCTAACTCTCTGTAATGGATAATAAAATACAGAGTGCTTGGTTTTGTTTTAAATCAACTCATGCCCAAAATTCTGTTTTTGAGTTTTGGGGGTTCAGTAATTTATAACACCCGTCCCCAAAAATCTCCTATGTGTAAAGGGAGCTTTTGGGCCCCTCGGATGCGGGCCCCCTTTTGCCTGTCCGCGGGAGCTCCTTAGCTAGCCTCTGTTGCAAGCTGTCCTCATTTTTTTTTGTTACGTTGAAAGGAATGAAGTTTTTTTAGCCTGTCAGTTTTTTTCGCACTCTTAAACCCAAATTGTCTTCACTAAGCTTTTTAACTATAGCTTATGTTATGGAGGGTAAATTCGTTTCCTCACCGTAAAAGGAAAAAAATTTAAACCCAGAAACATTTCTCCCATTGATTTTTAATGCGTACTAGTTTGAGTTTGAGTTGAACAGAACTTCAAACCGAACTCAAAAAGGTTCAAGGTTCAATTCAAAACTAGAATTTTTTTTACTGTTCGCCAAAACTACCAAAGTTGTGTCAGTGGCAGAGGGGCCCAAACATGGGGGGGAAAAAAAGTCGGATTTTAAAATTGTTTACGGGCTATGGGACACCCAATTGTGCCTTTTTTCATTGTATTATCATCGGGAGGTTTTTATGTGCCAAGGCAGGTTTTCCCCGCTTAAATGACCAGTGTAGTTTTAAAAAAATGTTTATTTAATGTGCTGCCCCCTTTCGTAAGGGAAAATTTTTTTTGCACTTTTACTGGAGGTTTTGTACTTTTTTAATTTTGTAAGAAATGGTACCCCGGAGGCAAAGTTTTTGGCGCTTTGTGGATTATTTTGAAGGGGAAATTAAGGAATTTCTGAGGAAAAGGGTTTGGGAAACTTTCCTCACTCAATGATGATAAGGGGTACAAAAACCTGATGTTTTTTTCAGACTTTGTTCATATTAATGAACTGAAGTTACAAAGGTTTTTGGGAAAAGTATTTACGTTATGTTTAGATACATAAAAGCTTTTGAAAGTAAACTTAAAAATTTTTAGCGAGATGTAGAAAAAAAATTTTAAATATTTTTCCCTTTGGGGACCAAGTATTTTTAGAAGGCCCGTGCAGCGACAAAATTAAAATGAAACCCTTTATGTAAAGTACCAGCATGTTTTAGACCCGTTACTTGAACCCCGGGGTTTCAGTGATAATTAAAAATATCTGATGTAATAGTCACAGTTTTGAGTAATTAGGAAAATTTTAAAGGTTTTAAAAAAGCAAATTGATCATTTGGAGATGCAACTTGTAGAATTTCAAGACAGCATCTGGGCTCAAGTGTTTGTTGACTTGAGGTCAAAGTTTGAGAATCTGGAAAGGTGCCGCTTGTAGAATCAAGAGGAGTACCACTACGAACAGGAAATTTGGAGTGCCAGACACTTTTAGCAGCCTTAAAAATATAGCAATGGCTTTACTCACAATTTTTCCCTCTACATACTTTTGTGAGACCTTGTTCTCAGTTTTTAAATAAATAAAAAACAAAAAAAAAAAGTTTAAGATAAATTAGTAGCTTGCTTGGACTTAAAATTACAAAATACCAACCTTCAGCTGAAGATTTAGCCAATGAAATTCAGCAACAAAAAAAGTCACTAATAGGCAGGTTATTTAAAGAACACCACCTTCCCCTCACTTATCTTAGTTCACGGCACCCCAATAATATAAAGACCAACAAAAGAAACCGACTGACGGATAAAAAAGAAGTCCTAACGGTAAGTTAAATATTTAGTTTTTGGTTTTTTAAACCGTTATATTTTAAAAACTATCATTTTTGTTATTTGAACTAAAAATTTTATCGCAAAATTATATTTTTTTTTTCTCAAGCGACAAAGAGCTTAGTTATGCCTTTTTTTGGGAATTTTGGGCACCCAAACCAAAAAAGGGTTTCCCACTAGGCTGTAACATTCTTAGATATTTTTGGAGGGGTTTTAGAAATGGGGATAACTCTAGGGTTTTTGCCCTGAACAAAATCCCTTTGAAGGGGGGGCTTTTAACCACTGTAGCTTGGCCCCAGTGAATCTAGAAAAACCCCTGCTTTCACAGTTCCCTCATTTATTATTGGGGGATCTAAAATAACCAAACATACTTATGCTTTTTCGTGCCTGCCTTTTAAACAGTTTTAGATAGAAAAAAAGGGGGGAAAATTCAGAAAGAGGCCTTCCACCCATTTTTTAACCCCAAATTAAAATGTGTAAAACACCTGAATAAAAAAAACTGTCAAAAATCTGGGGTGGCTACCTTGTATAGCATATTTAAGCGCTAATTTTGGCGTTTTACCAAAAAAAAATTTGCACAACTATCTTTGTAGCAGTTTGTGCGCCTACTTCAAAAGTGTAAACGCCTATTTTTTGGTGTAGGGACGTTATTTATATAGAAATCCCCTCAAAACAGTTTTTTTGGTGAAAAATACCTAAAAAAAAATGGTGCACCCCCAAGGGACATGTGCCAAAAGTTTTTTCCAATGTAGGGGGGATTGGTCATTTTTTGAGCTTTACACTGCACTTTATTTATGGTAGGGATGTTCAACCACAATGGACAACTTTATGTTTCTATTCTATAACTATTCAGACCTAGTTTGCCCAAGAATTAAATGTTCCAGTTGATAGAGTTAGCAACTCACTTTCTCCTAGCCATTGTGTAGCTAGTGCCGCTGAAGAGGTATATAAACTGGCTGTTAATTTGGAGGATTTTTTGTTTATATCCCCCATTGTGCACAGTCAAAAACAGTGAAAAAAGAACACATACCTATTATCACAGACCTTTTGAACAAATATTTTTGAAGGTTCCATAGATCACAGGAAGTTTTTAAGACTCCAATAAAAACAATAAATTTTATTATAATCCATTAAAATAGAATGTAAGTAAAATAACCCCTTATTAATAGTCACAAGGTACAGAAAATGGTTTACAATTATCAAGGATCAAGAATAGGGTATATCAATGCATATACTAGTAGGAAAAATAAACAGCAAACAAAATACATGTAAAAAGAAGATATGTTGCTCACAGTACCGATGTTGTTTCCAAAGACAGATTCGCTAATGAAAAAGATGATGGGAAAAAAATGTATAAATATTACAACTCTGCCCCTATACAAACCCTGATAGAAACAACCATGTGGCGAAAATGTGATGTCATTGCCTCGATAAGAGCGGCCCCACTCTGATGGCTGGACATCAATGGTAGGTTCCGTAAATAAATCAAAGATGACTGCTCATATGGGATTTGTTATTTATAGAGGGAACAACATATGGTCATTCCTATGTTGAAACAAATATTTTTTGCTATCTATATAGGGAACAACATATGGTTTTTCCTGTATTGATGGTTATTTGTTTATATCCCCTATTATGCACTGTCAGAAATGCACACTTATTATCATGGATCTTTTGAAAAAATATTATTGAAGGCTGACTGCTCATTTGAGATTAACTACTTGTATAGGGAATGACATATTCAACTGTGCTGAAACAAACTATTTTTTGCCATCTACATAGGGAACAATGTATGGTCATTCTTGTGTTGAAAAAATCAATTTTTCGCTATTTATGTAGGGAACAATGTATGGTCACTCCGGTGTTGATAGTATAACAGTGGATGTTGAAACTTGATAGAATTCATTATGACGAGATTGATTGAATACTACTATGGATAATAACTATACTACTCACAAAAGGTTGGGGATATTTGGCTTTTGGTTGAAATTTCAGGATGAACAGAACATTTCTTGAAAACATTTTTTTTAAAGTGAATTAAATGAGACCATCTCTTAACTTTAAAATGCACATACCCAACAGTTCAATATTTCAGTACTTTTTGCACAAGTTGCTGATCTCTATAAAGGAGCTTAATGGCAAAATTCACAACAGGTGTTTGATCCCTGAGTCGCCCAAAAAATTTAAGGGGACCAATTTGAATTGGGATTTAAACAGTCCTTCTCATCATGCTGTTCACATTTTGACATCATGAGACCAAGACAACACCTTACAATTGATCATCAATACCTCACCATTGCGAGGCTTCAAGCAGGATGCTCTCAGACGGAAGTGGCCACTGAGGTTAGAGTGTCACAGAGTGTCATCATCAGGTTATAACAGAGATACAAAGAAACTGGAAGAGTCACAGAAAGGAAAAGAAGTGGACGTCCTTTGGCTACATCACACACTTCATTGAAAACAATGCCACACAACTCCAGGCACGTTTAAAGGAGGTGAGAGGAACCAAGTGTCACAACAGACCATTCATAGCTATTTACATCAGTGTAGTATGTGTTTTAGATGACCGGCAAAGGTATCTGACCACACCACCAGGCACAAGCATCATCGTCTTGCATGGGCCAGGGAACATCTATGCTGGATGAAGGACTAGGGGTCCTCAGTGCTGTTCAGTGCTGAAAGTCGATTAATCATTAATGATGACCACCAATGATGTTGAAGACAGCAAGGATAGCGAAATGCATCAGCTATCTCAGATACCATTCAGGTACCTTTGTTCTTGATCTAGTATACAGACCACGCTGATGTAAATGATTACAAATGGTCTGACATGACACTGTGGTGCCTCTCACCTCTCTTAAACATGCTTGGAGTCTAGTCTAAACATGATAGGCAGGGTTAATCGGGCCCAGTTTTGAACTGGGAGTTCATTCTGGGGGCCCACCAGTGGAGTTGATTCTGGGGGGCCACCCTACAGTTAATGCACATGCCTCTTATACTCTGTCTCTTGCCTTTTGCCTCTTTCTCTTTGTCTTTCTTCTTTCTCAAGGATGTATATGAAGCGTAAAAGAAACTCCAACTCTGCCATGCTCAGGGGCCACAATGGGGATTTCCATTGTTCCTCTGTTGGGCAGTCTGAGCCCGATGGGGTGTAGAACTGTTGCAGGACATTTCCAACTGATTTATCTTACATTTCATCACTAAATCTACTTTATTAACTCATTTTTGTTCTTCTTGTTCCACTTTGAAAACTTCAGCCTGAGTTGTGACATTTTAGCTATTATTAGAATGTTTGAGCTTAAGCTGATAAGCTGTAATGGTTTATCAGTTCCGCATAGACTTTGATGTTTGTATTTGGCTGTAGGGTTCACTGCTGGGCTGAATACTTTTATATGTTTTCTGCAATCAGATGCATTTAAACTATTTCAGTGTGATGCTCAAGTCATCACCCAGCTCCATAATTTGTTTAATCCCCTCAGAAGTAACGGATGTTTTCTGTCTATAATGTTAGAAATATAATAAACTTACTTTTTCTATACATGAGTATTGGGGTTGATGCTTTCCATTCTCTAAATGTGCAGAAAGAGAAATACTGGGGAAAGCCTGGCCATTCAGGGAAACCCTGGTGTTCAGTGTACAACTCAGCAACAAAATCTCCCATGTCAATAAAAGCTATTATAATGCAGCAGTCTTTCAATCTTCAGTTTTTCTCCCCTTATGTCAAGATTAAAGTGTATGCTGCGTACTGTCATGTATTCTATTATTGAAAGATTAAGAAGCCAGTTCAAATAAGGGTCCTCCGTTCACATGGCACTGACAAAATACTGCACGGATTATCCAACTGGTGTTTTGTCGTTTTGTGAACAGGATGCTTTCAGGCCCCGGTTTGCGGATTCAGCCATCCCCTTTTGCATTAAACACTTCATGTCCTGCCTGAAAAGAATGAACATGTTCAAAGTTGTGTAGACTACAGCTCGGATTTTCTATTAAAGTCTATGATAAGGGTTGACAGTCGGTTTACAGACAGTTTTCAAATCCAAAAACTGGCTGAAAATCCGACGGAAAATCGATGCCATGTGGACGGACCCTAAAACTATTTTAGGAATCGCCATTTATGTGGTTTCCTAATGCATCTAAACGCTTATCTATCGATTTATTTTTCTACAGTTGCATGAAAAATTAAGCAAATCATTTGAAATGATCTGGATTTTTAACAAAATTAATACTACATGTGGTCTGGATGTTATATATGTCATAATTATAGACAAATACAATCTAACTAAACTAATGATACAATTAGTTGTACTCTTCCTGGTTTTATTGAGCACATTGAGTAGACATTCACAGTGCAGGGAGAAAAAGTAGCCAAACTTCTTGTTGATGATTTTTCCAAGAGCTTATTGGTAAAAACTGGGTTTAATGAAGGAGATGAAATTGAAAACACAGGGTTCAGAAATACTTTGCCTATTACGCACCCAAAGCCTGGTTACTGACAAATCTATTCTTCTCAAGTAAAATGGTTAGTTTGATCCATGCCTCATTGTAAACAACTTTTAGAAGACCTCAGAAGACATGTTACTGAGATGTATAATAACTACAAAAGGCTACAGAAGCATTGGTAAAGATACACCAGTCCACATTTGAACAAGTTGTCTACAAATGGAGAAATTTAGTTTGCCTGTGACCACCTAGATTTTCCACAATGTTTCTGGGAAAATGTTTTATAGAAAGATGAGACAAAAGTGAAACTTTTTCTCCAAACAAAGAATTGTGCGTTTGTGCAAAAAAAGAACTCCAACATCAATGCCTCATGCCAACTGTGGAGTGTAGTGTAGAACCATTGTTAAGAGCTGTTTTGCTGCCTTTGGGTCCAAAACCCCCTTTTCAAAAAATTTAAAAAATTTTTAAAACATTCCCAAATTAGTTAAAAAAGTTTTGTGTTTTTGGGAATTTGGGCCCGTATAAACCCACATTTTTGGGAAAGCAGGGAATACTGCTCTTAAACCTGTTGAGATTCTATGGCAAAACCTGAAAAGGGCACTATATGCCAGTAATGGGGAGAGGGAGAGTAGATATAGAGAGGGGAGGTTTTTTAAAAAGGTAACCCCGCAGGGAAACCCCAATACGGGTTTTTTCAAATCTTTTGGGTTTCTCCGCTTTACCCGCTTTTAAATCCAGGGGAGTGTCTCTCCTCTTAGTAGTATTAAATAATTCACTTTCACACAACTTTAAAGATTTATAGAAAGTTTTTAGAAAAAATGTACAAGCTCCCGTTACAGGTTTTTAAAAATTTCCCGTGCTTTAGTATATAGGTTTTCTTATGATGCATAAAGTTGTAGTGATCCTATAAGACGGACCGTTTCGGCTGTCACCACAGCCTACATCAACTGGATCACTGTAAAAAAGGAGACATGTCAAAAAGAAAAAAAGAAAGAAGAAGAGATTTGACAAGACAAGACCATATGATGATGCAGAGCAAATGAAGAAAGAAGTAGACTAAGGATTAACGTAGTAGAATATAGATGAAAAGACCGGGAGAAAACCAGGAGGACTCTGCATCTGGGTAGAAATAATCTACAGGTATCATTTGTCCCCAGGGGGGAAAAAAAAACTTGGGAATTGCTTGTTGGGGGAAAGATTTTGGGGGTTCTTGTAGATTTATAGATTAAAAGAAAAAGCATGCAGTGTCAATCAGCTGCCTCTAAGGGAAGTAAATATTGGTGTTATTTTTTAAAAGGGGTGGGTCGCGGGAAAAAGGAAAGTAATTCTACCGCTGTACAAAGCATTGGGGGACCCCCACTTGAATATTTCTGTTTTTGTCCCCGGGGCCCCCCTTATAGAAGAGAAAGTAATGGACTAGAGAGAGTACAAAAAGAGCAACCAAACTTTAAGGGGGAAAGGAGAAACTTTTTGAGGAAGGTTTTTAGAAATTGAAAATTATTTTGTCTTTAGAAAAAAAACGGCTTCGGGGGAAATGAAATTTAAATTTTTTTAAAAATTAAATTTTCCCCACAAAAAGCACACTAGGGGATTAAAAAAATTTCAATGCACAAAAACTAAGGAAAGGCTTACAAATACAAAAATTTTTAAAAAGAAGATTTCGGGAAAAAATGTACAAGCTCAGTTACAGAGGATCAAAATTACAGTGATTTGTATATAGGATTTCTTATGATGCATAAAGTTGTAGTGATCCTATAAGACAGACCATTTCGGCTGTCACCTCAGCCTTTATCAACCGGATCACTGTAAAAATGGAGACCTGTCAAAAAGAAAAAAGAAAAAAAGAAAGAAGAAGAGATTTGACCAGACAAGACCATATGATGATGCAGAGCAAATGAAGAAAGAAGGGGGGTTTCCCTCACTGAAGACTGGTGACATCATTATTCTGTGTGAGCAGTGGGGGGAGGGATTATGTCAAAATTTTAGGCCGGGCCTTTCCCGTCAAATTTTTCATGGCCCTTTTTGGAAAACTCCTTGTAACCCGAACACCCGTATTGGGGAAACCCGTTTTACAAAGAGCTTAAAATGATGAAAAAATAAGAGAAAAAAACACTCTACCTTTCACCCTCTTTTTATTGGGGAGGAAAATAGATGAGGAACAGACTGTTTTATATGGTTTTTGTTAAATTGGCAGATAAAAGATAATTTCCCCGGGTCCTTCCCATAAGGTATCACTGTGAAAGGAGGGAGAGAGGGCTCAGGCAGCCTTTTTCAAAGCTCAGAGGGAGTGAGAGGAAAGGGTAATGAAAACACAACAGCCAGGGAGCTTGAGTCCTAAGCCGCCATTTTTTAGTCTCACACAAGTCAGGTTGGTGAGACATTTCTTTGGGAGCCGTCCCCCACACCGGGGGGGGGGCGTGTCCTGATCAGGGCTGAACTAAATGTCCAGCATCCAAACACACCAAAGGGGTGTGGCCCGCCCTAGGCTTTGAAATTTTGCCCAAACACTTAAAAAAAAAGGGTAATTTTCTGTTTAACCCAAATGGCTTTGGTAAACAAACCCGTTTACAAAAGTGCTTATTTTTTCTGTCCCCACATTAAAAATATGCTTTGTAGCGGAAAAAAAACCCCTTTTAAAACCCAACCCCCAGAGAAAAGGCAGACGTTTTGCAGCAAAAGAGAAGTGGTTGGCTTGCGCTGTGCCCTCGCCCCAATTTTAAAAAAAATTTACTCCATTAGATGCTGCTTAAGTGGGTTTTTTTTGGCAGCGGAAATCACAGGGTCCCCCACTGGTCTGTGAGATGTTTCGGGGACGTTATCAGTAGTGTTGAGCGATTTTTATTGACAAATTTGAAATCGGCAAGGTTTTTATGGTGATCGAAATTTCCCGATCATGCGATAATTAAGGTTAAAATCTGG
>JAODAL010071028.1:0-15687 GCA_025379985.1 Phyllomedusa bahiana
GAAGAGGAGCGAACGGATCGCCCGACCGTGCGCTGCGCCGCCGACAGGAACGGCAGGAGGAGCAATCTCCTCCTGCGTCTCTCTTAGTTTTTGCGACCCGATGGTCGCGATAATTAAGGGGTTAACCGCCCCATCCCCCCCACCCCCAGAGCAATCCGGGGTCGGGGCCGACGCTGCGGGATTTCAGCTGTAATATACAGCTTGACATCCGCGGCCATCGCGCGACTCTGCTTTAGAGTTCGCGCGATCCTCAGGACGTATCCATACGTTCCAGGTGCGTTAACCCCCAAACAACCTGGACGTATGATACGCCCAAGGTCGTTAAGCAGTTAAAAACCTGCCTGACTACGGGGGAGGTCCTGTACACCTGCCTAACTACTGGGGAGGCCCTGAATACCTCCCTAACTACAGGGGAGGCATTGTAACCTGCTAACTACTGGGGAGGCCTTGTTTTAACCCGCCAAACTACTGGAGGAAACTCGTTATAACCCTGCCTTAACTAATGGGGGAGGACCTGTTATACCTGCCTAACTACTAGGGGATGCCCTTTTTTTATAAAATACTTGCCAACTTTTGAAAGCGGTCAGCAGAGAGATTTCAAGCTTTTGGTGCGTGTATCAAGCCGCCCCAAGAATTTTGCATAGACCACGCCCTAACATATATCAAACCACACCCCTTCACCTATAGGTCACGCTACTACACCCAACTTCTGTGTAAAAGCTCTGAAAGAAAGCCAATTGAAAAATTTTGGCGTCACCCAGCTTTCCCTGGACGTTGGATAGCCTATTAAGAATTCAGGATTGGTGGGAGATACCCCCAAAACTTGTGCCTGAACCTAAACCGTACACTTAAATGGCTGTGTAGATGGAAAAATAAAGTGAAAATGCTTTGGCCAAAAATAGCTATAGCGGTTGGGAATTCATTAAAGTGTTTTTTTTTTAATTGATGCCATATTTGGTTACCCCCCAGCATTTCCAGTAACAAATTAATTTTCATTTTGTTTAACCAGTTGAGGGGGATGGGCGAATTTTCCCAAACGCACTATTACTATTTGGATTGTTATGGATGACAAGTTTGTATAGAGGTGGGGGTTTTATAGGAAATTCTGGTAAAAAAGGGGACATGTATGATATTTGTGTGGTAAATTCTACAGGGATGAGTAGTGGCTGCGAGAGGACGTCATTGCATTCTTCGCTGGATGGAGAAAAAAAAAAGGGAAGGGAACAACTTATAGAGAGAAGAGAACGATCATCAATAGAAGATTGTCCTGGAGGTTTGGGCCAGGTGTAAAGAAAAGGAGGGGAAAACAATTCCCATCAAAGAAGATGACTCCTTTTAAGTCCTGATGTCTGGTATAAATTTTTCTTCTTAGGGTTGATACTGTGCTGCATTCACTGTCATGGTGGTGGTGATCTGACCACTGATAATTTTGTTTATTGACGGTGACCCTGATCCTTATGTGGTCTCTGCTTGTCGGTACTATAGCTTATATTGACCCTTTGTGTAAACATACACTTGTCCCTGATTGTTTAAAAGCGAAGTGCAAACCTGTGCCTGACCCTGTGATAAGGGGCTTCTCTTCGCCACTTTTACTTTCCTGTTTGTGTTATATACTTTTTTTTTTGAAGGGGGTAATTTTGGTGATGGGGGAAAATTTTTTAGAGGCAAAATATTGCATGTGGACTGGGGGGGTACTGATATTTTTGGTGGCTGGGGGGTTTTTGTGCCGGCTGCTTTCTATTCCATCCCCCCCCAAAGGGGAAGAAACCCCCATTATTTAATTACGGGAAAGGGGAAAATAGTTTTACTTTCCAAATTAAAATTTCCTCGTTTGGCAAAAATAATACGGCAAAAATTAATTAAAAGGTTTTAAATAGCAAGTCATTTGGAGTTAAAAATTCCCCCTGTACGATTTGTTTTACTGTTTTTTAATACATTTTTATCCACTGCTTGCTGACGGCGACTGATCTAAATTCAAAAATTATATATTCCTGCCTTAAAACCTGCCCTCTACTATATTTCTGGTTAAAAGGAGTCTCGCTATCGGACAGACTGCTACAAAAGCCTCTCTCTTTGGGGCCCTTACCGGGTTGGGTAAACTCATCGGAAGATACCCCGGTGGTTCCCCTACTATTTCCCCCTTTGCTTTATCTCTGGTTGGACTGGTTTTACTTTTTATCCCCAGAACAAGTGAATGACATAAGATCAGTTCCACCAGTTGAGGCGCAGCTAAAACTGAGCGAAAATTTGTAAAGACTCTTTTTTCCCACCAATAAATCAGGCAGTTTTCTGCATCGCGGTTGTATAAGAAGGCTCTTTTGTCTCTCTTTTTAGCGGAGCTCGTCTGATAATGTCAAAATGTTAACAATTAAAGGCTTATGAAGCGGAGAGAGGGTTTGCAGAACATAACAATACAACAAATCTGCCCCGGGTGCAGCTCTTAGTTTCACAGCTTTGTCCCCAGACCAAACACAAGTATCCCGGCTAATCCACTCCTATCATATAAAAGAAATTTAGTTAATAGAGACAATAAATAAATTCCCCAGTGTTTCAAGATAGAATTTTTTGGGCTCATACATAGGCGGGGTGATACTAAAATTAAACCAAAATTTGAACAGAACCCCAAGCAAAAAATTTAAAGTTTACACTAAGAAGACAACCACAGGATCAAGACAACATCTCCCAGGGATCAACAAATTCAACAAATCCATTCGAGAATATAAAGACCCAAAAATAAAGCCCATAAGGTATAGAAACCACTGGCTATTTTTTTTATACATTAAAAATATGTAAACCATTGTTACTGCTGTGTATTTTTTTCAATATTATTTTCATATATATTTTTTGTTTTTAAATTGTATTTGTTTCCTTTTTATATAATTTTATACTATATGCTTATTTGAACATAGTAGTTTTAAATATAAACCCTTAAGGGTGCAGGTTTTTTTTCGGGATTTTTTTTTTTTTTTGCTTTTCCTCTTCCCCTTTCCCATGAGCCATAATTTTTTTTTTTTTTTTTTCATCTACATAACCATGGGGGGCTTTTTAATTTTACCAACAAAAAGCTTTTTAAATGGGGTCATTCACTGTCCCATAGAATATACGTGAAACCCACAAAAATATTCTGAGTTGAAATTAAAAAAAAAGCTTTGTTTTTTATGGAAATTCCCACTCTTGGGTAAAAATTAATGTTTATTTGTATTCTACGGGTTTTAATACAAAATCCAACAATCCCAAAACATTATTTTTTTCATTATGTTTTAGTAAGCCCTCTGTAAAACACCCCCTTTAAGTGGCTTTTTAAATTAAAAAAAGTGAAAATAAACAGTAAAAAAGGGTTTTTTTTTGAATGTAATTTCAAGTACGGGGAAAAATTTAAATTTGCCCTTTTGGGGTCTTATTTAAAATACTTACTTCTCATCACAGCAAGGCAGCAAAAATTTGAAGGTATTACATAAAACGGTATTCATCTGTTTTTCCTAAAACCCTACTTCATTACCATCTTTTTCCCCCTTTTGTTGTGTATAAAGGTAAGTTTAAAAGCACAAAAAAGAAATTATTTTTTGATTTTGGGGAAACTTGTATGTGAAGACTGATTCTTTTTAAAAAAAAAAAATTTTTTCCCTAAAAAATTTTTGGGTTTCCCAAATTAAGGTCCCCCAAATTTGTAATTTCTAAAAAAATGACTTTTTGAAACCCAAAACAGCAGACCGATAAAAGAAAATGAAAGTTTTTTTAATAGATTGATTGTTTACCAAAAGGGATCCCGCTGTTAACACCCCCCAAAAAACCCTGCCACGGGCCCGATTTGAAAGTGAAATGACTCTGATGCGGCTTTTACCCAATTAAAAATGCTGCAGCAATCCAAATTTGGGGCACCCTCAGATGTAAAAAAAAGGCCCGGGGGATAAAGAGCACTATGCAGTTTTAAACTGAAATAACTGAAGAGTACTTTTTTAAATTAAAAGAATGATACAGACTGATCATTATCAGAAAAGGGGGAACACTGATAGTTTTGCCAAACCAGTCTATTAAAATATAACATTATTTACCCCCGCACTTTAAACCCCTGAAAAAATTTTGGGGATAAAAAGTAAAAAAAGTCACATTAACTCAAAAAGGTACCATAAAAAAAATCCCCACCACCCCCCAAAAAAAAAACCCTCTTTTCAGGTCCAAGGAAAAAAAAAAAAAAAATTTTTTTTTTAAAAAATTTTAATAAAATTTCCCGGGTTTTAGGATTGCTTTTCCCCTTAAATTTGAAAAACCCAAAACTATTAAATATTGTCAAAATCAAAAACTAAACCCAAATAGAAAAAAAGGTCACATGTCCATTATAATAAAAACCTTTAAAAAAAAGCTCCAAAAAAAAATTAAACCAAAAAACTTTTTAAATTAATTTTCTTTGGGTTCCCTAAAAAAAAAATTTTTTTAAATTTCCCAAAAATGCATTATATAGCACAAAATAGGAAACCAAAAAAACAAACCCTGATATGGGGTATGTCAACAGGTTGGGAAGTTTTTAGATCTTGGGGAAAGGCCAGAGATGAAAAAAAAAAACATTACAATATTGTTATAAATGGGTAAATAATTCAAAGTAAAAAATTAAATTATGGCTGCGTAAATTTTCAAAAAATTGTAATTGACAAATAATGTGAATATAGGGAAAAGTAAGCACCTGTCAGTCCCCCAAAAACAAAGGGATAGAGAGCAAATTCCATAACAAATACACTGGACTCATCACATTAGGCCCAGGGGCTACCCCGCAAATTTGGGCATAAAAAACCCTTAAAGTTACCCCTTTTTTTGGCCCAATGGGACAATCGTTTTTTGGGCCCAAATTTTGCGAAAAGCGCGGTCAATTTTCGTCTTTTTTGGGGTATCCGGGCCCCTAAAAATTTCCCTTTTAATATATACGCCGCCCCCCAAAAAAAGAGCAAAAAAAAACCACCGGGGAAAACCCAAAAAGTTTTTGTTTTTTTTTTAAATTTAAAATCTATGCTGCCTGAACGTTGTATTTTCGGGGGTTTTTGTATCTAAAAAATGCTGAAAATGCAATCGTACTTCATTGCAATGGAGACATAGGGCCCCATCTACTTAATTTTTTGGAAAAAAGGGGGGGGGGGGGCAAACAAAGTGAAGGAACCCCCCAAGGGGTTACCTTAAAACTTCTGCTGGCAAGCGCTCCCGTTAAAAAAAGTTTCCCCAAACCCCAATGGGAAAACCCCTCCGAGTTAAATTTTTAAAAGTGGTGCTTAACCCCGCAAAGAAAAACAATCAAAAAATTCCAGGCAAAAGATATGAAGGCGGCACTCACCAATTCCAAAAGTGTAGTTACTTTATTACAAAATTTGGCATAAAACAGAATGGGATGGACGGCACTACAACCACCAACAAACCGTTTTCGCCTCTCAGGTGCTTTCTCAAGGCATAATGGGAAGTGATGGCATCACGTCTTAAATACCCTCCCTGTTTACAAACACACACATTTAAAGAAACAGTAAAACTGATACTTCCCCTCAAAATGAAACAAAATGAATAATAAAAAACAAACATATATACAAGTTTACAAAAAAGAAGATAGGTCATTTCTATCATTTAGTCCCAGTACTCCTAACGCCTCTATGCGCAGAATCCACTGTGCTTTACACCGAAGAAGTCGCATATGTCGATCTACTCCCCTACTCGATACAAACACCCTCAGAAGACCTGCAAATATAACAACGGAGGTATCATCACCATGAATATTATGTAAATAAGAAAGAAAACGTGGAGCACCTTTCTTAGTTCTAACTGAATAAAAATGTTCCCTAATCCTCATGAACAATGGACGTATTGTTTTACCTATATAAACATACCCACAAGGGCAAAAAATAACATAAACAACATAATTTGAACGACATGTTTTTAAATTGATTAACAACTTGTGTCACTCCTCCAATTCTAAGATGTTGACCCGTGACCATCTTTGCGCAAAAAGAACAGGTGCCACACTTATGGTTACCGTTTGGAACAAATTTGTTAACCATTACAATCATATTTTTCCTTTTTCCTCAAAACACTGATTCCGACAATTTCACCATAGGCGGACTTGACTAACTTTCTGTTGCAAAACAGCATCTGTTTGAAAGAATGTGCCAATCTTCCTTATGACACTTCTTATAATCTGACATATTACTATATTCAAATGAAAATACAGTTCTATCATTTTCCTTTTTCCTACGTTTTTTAAACAACAATTGACAGCCTTAGAAAAAGCACTTGATAAAATTGCCTCATCATATCCCCCTAGCTCTTAACCTGTCCATAAGTTCCATAGATTGCTGCAAAAAGTCACTATACTCACTGTTATTTCATCGAAGTCTTAAAAACTGACCATATGGCAATGAATTCTTTAAATGTACTGGATGAAAACTATTATGATGTAATAAATAATTTGTGCTGTAGAACTTTCTGTACCTTAGTTACAATCCTCTCCTCTATTAAAGTTATTTCAACATTTAAAAACACAACTGATTTGTCCCCAAAATCGGCGTAATTTGCATATTCAAATCGTTCTTGTTAATATACTGAACAAAATCTTTGAATTGTACCTCTGTCCCTGACCAAATAATCAATATATCATCAATAAAACGAAACCAATGGACAATATATCTGACAAAAGGGTTTTGTACATTATATATATAGTTCTCTTCCTAAATGACCAAACATAAATTTGCAAATGTTGGGGCTACTGGATACCCAGCGGTCCTGTCTTTTGTGTATACCACCATACTCAAATCTGTGAAAGCATTATGTCGTCATCACTACAAAACCAAAGCTTCACTGATAAAATTTAACTTTTGAACATCTCTAATTAGTTCTTTCCAAAAATGACATTTCGTCGGAATCAGAGTTTGAGGGATGAGTTAGTCCATGGTAGATTGAGGAAAAATACTGATTCTAACTGGCTTAACAAATTTGTTCCAAAAGGTAACCATAAGTGTGGACCTGTTCTTTTTGCGAATAGATGGCACGGGTCAACATCTTAGAATTGGAGAGTGACACAACGTTGTTAATCAATCTTATAATTGTCGTATCAAATTATGTTGCACTTTATGTGATATGTTTTTGCCCTTGTGGGTAATGTTTTTTATATAGGTAAAAAACAATACGTCCATTGTTCATTGAGATTAGGGGGAACATTTTTATTCAGTTAGAACTAAGAAAGGTGCTCCACGTTTTTCTAATCTCATTTACATAATATTCTATGGTGATGATACCTCGTTGTAATATTTGCAGGTCTTCAGAGGTGTTGCATCGAGTAGTGAGAGTTTGATCGACACAAACCCGATTCCTTCGGTGTGAAGCACAGTGGATTCATGCGCACACGAGGCTTAGGAGTAATGGGACTAAATATAGAAATGTACCTAGCTCTTATTTGAAACATTGTATATATGTTAGTTTTTTATATTCATTTGTTTCATTTTGAGAGAAGTATCAATTACTTACTGTTTCTTAAATATGTGTTTTGGTCTAAACAAGGGAGGGTATTTAAGACGTGATGCCGTCCACTTTCCCATTATGCCCTTGAGAAAAGCGCCTGCGAGCGCGAAACAGTCGTTGGTGTAAAGTTGCCCAGGGCAGCCAACAGAAAATATTATCAGGCCCCAAACAGCCGAAGCACCTGGCCCCCCTCCCCTGCACTACCCGCCCCCCCGTTAAACCCCACCCCTGCAATCCCGGATCGCCCAGCCCCACACAAAAAAAAAACCGGCCTCTAGGACATAAGATGCGCCCATTTTACCACATAAATACAGTGTCAAAAAAAGAATTGTATGGTGTAGTACTATACCAAGTGAGTCACATACTGTCGTCTGTCTCACACCACATCGTCTGTCACACATATCATAGTACACCAGGGCTAAGTAGCTCCATCCATATCCCTCTCCAACCCACATACAATCATCCCCCTCCACCCACATACAATATCCCCCTCCACCCACATGCATATCCCCCTCCACCCACATACAATATCCCCCCCCCCCCACATACAATATCCCCTCCCATGTTTCCCTTGGTCACGCACCTCATCACCTTCTAAAATCACCAGCAAAAAGTACAAGTGTAACTCCTAACACCAGGGTCAGGTGTTCCCACTTTACAATCAGGAACACATGAACCGCTGCCACTATACTAACGTCGATATAACACCACCATATGGACGACCACAAAGTATCTGACACCCACCGATCACTCACATTACAGTGGAAAACTGCACTGATCCAGTTAAAGAAGTAAAATAGACCCCTGATGTCAGGGACTCACCGGAGACGTCCCTATCTAAACGAGTCGTTTCATTTTTCCTTCTCTTCTGCATCCGTTCCACCACCGCCATGATACTGTCCCCTGCCCCCACTCACTCCTGCCAGAAATTACACACAAATAATCTTAGAATTCTCAATTTTTGCAGCAACACTTTATCTATTCCCACCTCTGTACAAACTACCCCCAGGGGTAGGGAGAGCGGGTAACAAGCCATAACTTAGAGCCTTAGTATCAAAGAAGTTTGACGTGGGGAGAGGAACTAACCCCCTGGATATAAAAGCTACAACTATGGACTGCATGCCCTCTCATTACTATTTAACCAGGTTGGTAGTCAAGACGCTAGATTAGGTAGGCCAATGGGCAGCGCCCCCCAGGTAATTAGACACTCCCTCGGTCCGGAGCCAAGCCACAGTAGTACCTTAGCTGCACAAAGTGTCCCCTTTAGATTGTAGGTGCGGCCAGGGAGGGCCCCCTGTTATGTATTTGTAGAACCAGTGGCCCCTGTAAGAGTCACTTGGTAAGAGTCAGGGCCTCCCTTTAAGCTTATGGTAGAGTCAGGGCCCCCATTAACTTTAGGTAGAGTCATGGCCCCCATATAGCGTTAGATAGATCCAGGCGCCTCCCTTATAGCGTCTAGGTAGATGTCAAGTTGGCCTGCCCTTTAGCGTTAGTAGAGTCAGGTAGCCCCCTTATGTAGCAATAAGTTAGAGTCATGCCCCCTTTAGCGTGTAGGTGTAGAGTCAGGGCCACCCTTTAGCGTAAGAGTAACAGTCAGGACCCCTTTAGAGTTAGCTTAGGTACCAGGTCCCCCTTTAGAGATAGCAAAGGTATCCAGGCCCCCTTTAAGGGATACTAGGTTAGTCAGGGCCCCCTTTAGAAATAGCCAGGATAGCCAGGGTCGCCCTCTTAAAATAGCTCAGTGATCAGGGCCGTCCCCATTATTTGATAGCCAGGTAGCAACGGGCCCTGCCCTTGTTAGTGATAGGCCAGGTTAGCCAGGGACGCCCTTTAGTGATAGCCAGGGCCCACTTTAGTGAAATCAGTAAGCCAGGGCCACCTCTTTAGGATAGCCAAGGTAGTCAAGGGCCCCTTTTAGGGATATCAGCCAGTAATTCAGGCCCCCTTTAGTGATAGCCAGGTTAGTCAGGCCCCCATTAGTGATAGCCTGTACCAGTTGGCCCCCTTTATGAGACCATGTAGCCAGCGGCCCCCTTTAGTGATTACAGGTTCCGCCCTCCACCCCCGCCGTGTGGGGGCCTGATGGGGTCCCCACCCTCCACCCCCGGCCGTGTGGGGGATTGAGAGGGTCCCCCTCCACCTCAGGGCCGAGTGAGGGGCTTTGAGAGGTCCCCCCCGCCACCCCCGGGTCGTGTGAGGGCTTGAGAGAAGTCCCCCGCCTTCCACCCCCGGCCGTGTGGGGCCTGAGAGGGGTGCCTCCCTCCTCCCCCTGGGACATTGTGGCTATGTCGGAAGGACCTACTCCTCCCCCCACCCAAACAGGAGGAGGCACCCTCTCAAGCCCCATTTTGTGGTGAGGGGTGCCCTCTAAACCCGACCCCTCCTCTGTGAGCATGTCATTTTGAGTGGGAGGCCCTCTACCCCCCTCCACCTCACATGAACGGCAGGGCCTCGAGGGCCCCCCCACCAGCAAATACATCTCCAGGGTGTAGAGGGAAGTGGGTAGAGCGCTCCCACCAAAAATGCAGCCAAGGGAAGGGGGGATAAAGAGGGCCACCCACCACAAATGCATAAGCCCATAGAGGGGCAGGTCGGTAAAGGGGGCCCCTAGTAGGGACGAAGGGAGGAAGCCCCCACCACACCGTGTATATATATGGTGGCCGTGCCGCAACCCACGCCGCTGGGCAAACACTACACAGAGACAAAGGAGAAGAGGTCCCGGCTCCCGGCACAGCTACACTGCAGAAATTCTACTAACTTGACATGCTTTGACTCAGACCCATGTAACCAGCCGGACCGGGCCCTCTCCTTCCGCTGTCGCGTTCAGTGTGCCAGCGGCTGGTGATGCGTGAACAATTTTGAGAATTTAGTGAGGACTGCCGCCCCGAGAGGCTGGGCCATCGACGTGAATCAACTTGATATCGCATTAGCGCATCACAGAACCCTATGTAATTAATTACGATTGTACACCGCGCCCACAGAGGAGAGGGGCCAGGCTAGCGCTACAGCGCGTGCACTTGTAATAGCTATGCTAGAGTAGAAGACCCATGTATGCGCAGCCTGTGCCGGACTCGGAGCGGCGATGCCCTCCTCCCACACCGCTTACAAGTGACTTCTCTTGTTAATTTCCGAAATGTAAAATCCGCCCACGCCGCGGAACAGTATACTTAAGTTGAAAGGCGCCGTTAGCAGATAGGCAGAGCGGAATGGGCGCCTGGTGAGTGAGGAGCACGGTCGCCCTCCTCGGGCCCCTGTGTAGAGCACGGCCTCTCGGGCTGCGACTTGCGCTCAACATCTATGATGAGATAAAAGGTGGGCCTGCTATATGGAAGCGGTTGCCCCCTTAATCTCTCCTTTATTTCCGTGCCCCATACGTGAGATACCCCCTTAGGCCTCCCCTGTTATGGCGGCATGATATACCATCCTTCCCATCCAGTTTTAGCTGCTTTGTAATTAAGATATCTATCACTTTTGGAATTAGAGCGGTGATCCCGCCTTTTATATCTTTTGCCATGGAACTACTTAATTCTTTAATCACACCAATTAGAAAATTACTCCAAGGTACAACACATAGGACAGCATATTTAGCAGACAATTTTGCATTCAGTTATAACACTTGATGGAAATATCTGGCTTCTCTGGCTTGTTGACTATTTCATTATTACTTGTGTACGGTAACTAAAAATTTACATAACATACATATCTACATTCACTTTATTTCCTGTTACCTTTATTGTTATATTACTATAATTTACTTACTCATTTATCCAGGACTTGATTGTGTGAGGAACAAATCCTGGTGGCCCGACTTTGATCCTGTGCTTTCGCGGATTAGCCTTCCCTCACTATTTAGGCTGTTATTAAATGTGTGGGTAGTGCTCTTTTGTAGTTACAGTGCAAATTTCACCCATTTCTTGATTTAGGTAAGGTCTCAGGTTTAATTTTTAATGTAATGGTGCAGTTCACAGGGTCATATGTTGTAGCTCAATTTCCACAGCAATCAAGCAGTCCTCTTAAGCCAGGCAATTCTGCAGTAAAGGGGATACACAATACTTCGAGGAGGGATGGACAAAACCTAAATGATCCAGCAGTCAGAAAATACAAGGTAGCAAAAAGATAATAACTAAAAAAAAAGGCAGCCAAGGAAACACAAATGTGCAATAACCAGGGTATAGCTCTAAAGACTTGGTGGCAACCATGGTGCAGAACTTCACTTGGCAGGCCCTCTTAACACAATTTGTTAACTCCCCTTATCAGCCGAGGATCCAGCTTTTGAGCCTCTCCTGACAAGAGCCACCATTTATTTATATCTTGCATGTTTTCACTTTATATGGAGCAAATAAACTTTTGACACACTAACCTATCTATTTGATTCAGATAAATGTTTTCTCGTGAACACAATGGCTTTAAGATAGAAAAGAAATGTTTGGTCCCAAAAAATGCTTGATCTACACATGCGAAAAAATATCAAAGTATCGTGTAAAAATGTTAAAAACTTTACCCAATTTTCAAACTTCAAAACATTCTGGCATGTAAGACAGAAATTTATTTCCACTCAAAATAGTTTATAACTAGCATCTTACCATAGTCTGCTGTAGTTGGGCGTACAAGTTCTATTTTAAATGTCCTTATTTATTATTCTAGACAGACATAGGGCTTCTAGAAATTTTAGTATAACTTTCAAATATTTCAAGAAAATTTGCAATTTACATTTTTTTAGGAGACCAGACCATTCTCTAACGTGACTTTTGAGCTTGGCCTGTATGTTAGTACTCCACATAAAGGACTTCATCTAAAGAAAACTACAACCCCATAAATTTATTCAAAACAGCATTTAAGGAAGTTAATTAAACATTTGGTGTTTCACAGTGAAATTTTTTTTTTTATTTTTTTTAAAACGCAAAGTGGAAGTTGAGAATTTCAAAATTCCCTTTTTTCCAGATTTTTTAAATTTTTATCCATTAATTCACAAGACTACGGTAAATGTGATCAGGGAAATGTAACTTAAAATTGATTCCCCAGATTTTCAGATGATATCCATATGTGGCCCTAGTGCGCTATTCAGCTCAACCACAAGCCCCAGACTAGGAGGAGCACCTACTGGACTCTGGGGTCTCATTTTCGATTACGCTTTTATTAGTGAGCCGATATTTTTTATTTCATTTCAGTTTAGCGGACACCCTAGGTCTAAAACCCTAATAAACTCCCCTAAAAAGTACACCCATATAAGGAAACTACAACCCTTAAGAATATATCCAGGGGTGTAGTGGTTCATATCTAATCGCCCCCTCACAGGTGTGTCAACAAATTTTTTTAGCGTTAGGCGTTGTAAAATGAAAAAAACATATTTTTTTCCAACAAACTGCAATTTAGCTGAAAAGATTTAATTTTGACAACAAAGAATCCTGGTAAAAAAGCACCAAAATTTTGTCAACGCAATTTCTAATCAAGTAACGCAATACCCGACATGTGGGTAGTAAAACGGCTGTGTTGTGCGCATGGCAAGGTTAATAAGATAGGATGAATTTGTCTTTTGGAGCGCAGATTTTGTTGGGTCCATGTCGCATTTTGCATAGCCCCTAAAGTATCAGAACATGGTAAAACCTATCCATAAGTTCGCCCATGTTTGGATTCAGGACGCCTCATACTCTCATCTAGGGTGTATTGTGCATTTTGGGCGCACAGGTATAGTTCCATAGTATTTGTTTTTATCACTGACATTGGCTATGAAAATGAGGGGGAAAACGCCATTCCGCCATTGTTTTATTGGACTTACAAAAGTGTTCCCCGAGCCATTTAAATGACAACGATAACTTTACTATGGGAGTTGGTACAATTGCAATGATATAGATTATATATAGTATTTTTATGTTTTATTACTTTTTAACACAATAGAAATAGGTCTATTAAAAATTTGCGTTTTTATTTGTCACTCGTTCTGGATAGCCATAACTTATTCAGTTTTCTGTATACGGAACTGATTATGGGCTTTTTTTTTTGAATGAATTTGATGTTTTTTATTAGTACCATTATCGGGGCATATTGAAACACTTTGATCACTTTATTAAGTTTGTTTGGTGAGCCATTTTGAACAAAATACAGCATTCCTGTAGTATTTATTATTTTTATTTTTTACAGCGGCCACCTTGCGAACTGAATGCTTATTCCAAAAGTCGATTGTTACGCGATACCCAATTTGTTATTTTTTATTTTTTATGTTTTTATACAAAAAAAACACTTATATTCAAAAAAAAACCATTACTTTTTTTTTATTTTTTTAAACGAGCGTTAGGGGCTTGTTTTTTGGGAGGGAGTTGACGTTTTTATTGGTATCATTTTTGGGGGGACAAACTTTTTATATTTTAAATCCATTTTTTGGGGGGCGGTGAAAAAAAATACTGCAACCCTAAAAGTTTTTTTTTTTTTGTTTTTAACAGCGCTCACCGTGCAGTATCCAGACCTTAGCTTTCTCTCTAGGTTTTCGTTAGGCGATACCCAATTTATATAGTTTTTAAAATTTTGAAGCATTTAAAAAAAAAAGTTTTTTATTGGTTAAATAATATTTAGCATCGCTATCTTTGAGAGCCATAACTTTTTTATTTTCGTATACAGAGATTGTAAGGATTTTTTTTGCAGGTGAACTGACGTTTTAATTTGGAAAAACTTTGGTCTATATGTTTTTTGATCGCTTTTTATTCCATTTTTTTGTGCGCAGGATGAACAAAAATGCTATTCTGTGACTGTTTTTTGTTTTGTTTTTTACGCGTTCCCCTTTCAGGTTAATTAACATGACAATTTATGGGTGGGCATTATGCCCCACGAGACAAATTGGGTACTTTATTTTTTTGTTTTTTGGGGCGATTGGGTTTTTAAAGGGGGAAAAGGGGGGTGTACATGTTTTTTTTTTTTTGTGTTTGGTTTTTTACTTTTTTTTTACTTTTTACATTTTTTCACCTTTCCCCATGGGGGTTTTTAAAAAAAAAATCCCCCCTGGGAAAAAAGCAATCGTTAGATTGCTGTTAGAATAGGAGACCTGTACACAGCGTTACTGCTGTGTACAGGTCGCCATGCTAACTGCCGATCACCATGCCCACAATGCATTTTGGGCATGGTGATGTCACCAGACTACCCAGATGCTTTCAGAAAGCATCCGGGGAGTGGGGTAAGAGACCAGCGAGCGGCACCTGCGCCGCTCGCTGTGCCGATTGTAGGCAGGGGGAGCTCACTCCTGCCTGCGGCTTCATTATTGCAACCATGACAGGTTGCGGTAATGAAGCGTTAGGCCGTGTTCACACGGCTTATTCCCGACGGATTTGTGAGCTATTAGATACAAATCCGCCGTAATAAGGGACGGACGGGGGCGGGCGAGCACGGGGGCCCGCTCCCAGCAAAATAGACAATGCATTTTTCTAACCTGCGCCGAAATAATGTGCATGTCCCCTTTCTCCCCCCGCGGCGGGATTTGCCGAGCGGGGAGGAGCGACGGATTCCACTGTTCTCTATGAGAGCAGTGGATTACCGTAATGACAGGGACGGATTGGCGCCGTACTGAAGCGCAAATCCGGCGCGGAGTACAGCGCCAATCCATGCCCAAATAAGCCGTGTGAATGAGGCCTTAATCACCCGCGGCCAGAGCTCACTCCGGCTGGGGGTGATGCGGCATGAAGCCAGCGGTAATTTACCGCTGGTTCCATGTCGCGATCGTGCGCTAATCGCCCACAAGTCCACACGATCGCCTGCTAGGGCGTATGCATACGTCCAATGTCGGGAAGGGGTTAACAACAGGTTCCCTACTTGCTATAACATATGTCTGCAGTGTAGAGTGCCACAGAAAATAATTTCTGTTTAAAGGGATTGTCCAATAGAAGAACATTTATTTGAAATGGGGCCAGGTGGTGGAAAAAAAAAGAAAAGAAAGACAAGTTTTACCGCTAAAGTGTCAGCCCCCATTGCCCTCCACCCCCTACAGAAAGAAAATTCCTCGTGGGGTGAACAGGAAAAAAAATTCAGTTGTGCCTTTGTTTTTTGGGTTTAGTTTTTGTTGGCATTTACACTGAAAAGTTTAATTGACATGTTATTTGTATTCTGCTGGTTTCAACATATAAGTACAATGCTAAAAAAACCAACCCCAAAATCACTGCTTGTCACCCCTATTAGTGACTAGTACCTATAATGTTATGACCCAAACCCGTAATCAAACCA
>JAODAL010071029.1:0-15687 GCA_025379985.1 Phyllomedusa bahiana
ACCTGGAAAAAACAAAAGCTTTAAAACCCCACCATTTTTTTTCCAAGTAAAGCTCAATTGGTCCACACCCCTCGGGGGGGGAAAAAGCCAAAACCCGGGTATTAAAACTGTGAAAAGGGGAAGGCGGGAAAGTTCCCCAAACTTCCGTTTCCCCCACTCTCCCTTTCACACGACAGTTTTTTCGTTTGCGCCCCTCGGGGGCCTTTTTAATAAACCTCCCGTGTTAATAATGAGGGGACGCCAGCCGGGGTTTTTCACCCACCCACTGAAAACCTTCCGGCCCCGGGCAGGGCTGGGGCCCCGGGGACAGGTAAATCAATGTCCATTTAAACTAAAATGGGGGTTTGAAAAAACCCCTTTTTTTCCGCACTTTTTAAAAAATTGTGGGGGCCCAGAAAGGTTTTGGGGGGGTCATGCTGGGCCCAGACAGGTAAAATAAAATTCCAGTGAAACTAAAAATTTGGTTAAAAGACCCCTTTTTTTCCCGGGCATTTTTAAAATGTGGGGGTCATGCGGGTTTTTGGGGCTAAATGCTGTGGCCCGGGACGGGTATAGTCCAATTTTCCAAATTAAACCCTAAAATGGTGGTTAAAAAGACTCCTTTTTTTCTGGCACTTTTTAAATGGGGGGCCCATGCGGGTTTGGGGCCATGCTGTGGCCCAGGAAAATGTATGTCAAATGCCCCAGTGAAACTAAAATGGGGGTTTGAAAGACCCCTTTTTTTTTTTCCCCGGGCATTTTTTTAAATGTGGGGGTCAGGGCAGGTTTGGGGCTCATCCCTGTGGCCCAGGACAGGTATACCCAAATGTCCTTTTTTTTTTTTTTTTTTTTTTTTTTTTTTTTTTTTTTTTTGGGGGGGGGGGGGGGGGGGGGGGGGGGGGGGACGGGGGTTTGGGGGTATCTTGCAGCATTGCACTGGGGTTATGCCCAATTTTACCCTTTTATAGTACTCCTGTGGGAAAATAAATTTTTCCCTTTTTTGTCTAAAGTAATATTTTTTCAAAGGCTCCAATCCAACCTAATTTTTGAAAACTTTATTCGGGCCCAATTTTTAAACCCTTTTTTAAAAAACCCTGTTTTTAAAAAACCCCCCTTTTTTTAGGTACCAGGGGTTTTTTTGGTTTTCTCTAAATTTTTTTTAAAATTTTTTTTTAAATTTTGTAGTTTGGGTATTTTTTGTCTACCTCAATTCGTAACTTTAAATATTAGGGTAAAGTTCACCCGGGGGTCTTTTTCCAAAATAATTTTCAAAAGCGCAATTTCGTTAAAAAAAAAAAAATAAATTTTTCCTTTTTATGCGGGGCCCCCAAAATTTCGATAATTCATAGCTCCCCATAGAGAGCTAGGAATTACTTTTTCGTCCCCCCCTGGCGTACAATAAAGATAGAAATTTTAACCCCCCCGGGGAGAGAAGTGACCTTTATCGATAGCGGCCCACAAACGACTAACGATCCCATCTTGATAGCCAACGCAACTGCTCCAAAAAACCCAAAAACTGATAATTTAAAAATGGAGTTTTGCATCTAACAAAAAAGACCCGCCCGTTACTAGAAAAAATTTTATCATTTTTAAGTTCCCGGCGGCCCCAAAATCCAGGGAAAAATTTCAATAGAAAAATGTTAAAAAATAAAAACTATTGCAATGTCTAACTAAACTTGTGAACTTTTTTCCAGTTTTTCTTTAAGGGGCTTTTCTGTGGGTTTTCCCCGGGGGGGGCCCCCCCCTTTTAACCCCCCGCTCCCCCCGGATTTTTTCGCAGTAGATGCCCCCCTTTAAAAATTCCCTACCTAAATATAAAAATCCTTCCCCAAACTCTTAATCTAAACTAAATTGAAAAGGAAACCCCACTAATAAATAGAGGTTTCCCCTGTGAAGAAAAAAATAATATTTTTGCTGACTGTTTGGGAAAACAAGCAGAGGGGCCCCCGTCCCCTTTTGCTCTGAAACCGGGGGGACATGAGGCCCCAACAGGAAACGCTGTTCTATGTAAAACGAGGTCATGTGATTTTTCCAGCTAATCGCAACCATACACATCCCAGTCATGACGTCGCACACACATCTCACCCTGCTCTATTCTGTAATCTGATTTGCTGGCCGCCAAAATTACAGGAAGCGCCGAAAAAGGCGCGATCTTAAAAGATGATGCACAGATTTTAACCTAAATTATCGCATGATCTAAAAAATCCGATCACCATAAAAACTGTGCCGATTTCAACTTTGTCGATAATAATCGCTCAACACTAATAGTTATCAAATTCCAATACCTATAATATGGATACCGTGAATAAACTTCTAAATGCAGAACTCTTTTTAAACATTGTATGATTAAAAACGTATACAGTTACTCCTGTTAGACCTATTTCCTACATCAATAATCTAGGGCAGTGGTCTGCAAAGTGCGGCTCTCCTGCTGTTGGGAAACTACAGCTCCCATCATGCCCACTGATATATATTATATAAATGCATGATGGAAGTTGTAGTTTCCTAACAGCTGGAGGGCCGCACTTACAGACCAGAGATCTAGGGGAAGCAAAAAAATCTCATAAGTAGTTTTTTACATGCCCGATATTAGGAAGAATAATCCCTCCAAATATATGAAACAATGACTTATCTCCAATAATCTATACACATAATAAAAATCAGCATACAGGCCCATTTTGAACTTTTGTTTCTCCAAATGAATTTTCTCAATACCATGTGATCAAGAGATTCATAATGTTAGGTATGTTCACATGGCTTGTTGCGGCACATATAGTACGCGCCGCAATACGTCGTGTGTTTTGGAACCACATGCTGATCAGCGCGTAATTTCAAAGCACGGGGGGGCTGCAGTCACCCAGCCCCATTGACATTCATTGTCAGCGGCGTGTAGTCGCCACTAACAATTGACATGTCAATTCTCCCCCTGTGCGTACAATACGATCGTATTGTACGCGCAGGGAGACAACGCATAATCCATAGCTCTCTATTACTGTAATTGCAGCGCGCATTTCACTGCTTATAAAGTGGCAATTTAAGCCATGTGAACATACCCTTACAGTAAAAATGTATCATCATATGTTATTATGGTAAATATCCCCCCACAACAACCTTCCTCAGACATGGCAGATATTTTTATCATGATTATAGAGCTAGAAAAATAAGATCATCTATTATTAATAGATTTGTACAGCATCTATAGTGATTAAATTGTTGCTAGTTTAGCAATTTAGTATTTTTTTCTAAATCTGTGTAAAGAAGAGAACCCATGTAATTACTACCTAAGTACAACTTTAATTTGTCTTAGCAGCAGCTGCTTGGCAGTGGCTGTCAAAGTTAAAGAGGATCCTTTGACATCCTCTGATATATCTGATTTAGTAAATCCTTGTGTTCCCTGTGAAATAACAATTCTGGAGCATCTTCTCTCTTATATCTCTGTGTTGTGTTGTCTCTCTGTTATTTCTTTTAGAAATGTGTTACTGAATCAGTCAGATGGGTGTTACCATTCCAATTTTCAAATGGGTGTGTCCCTGCACTATTCGGACAGTGTCAGATTGTGCAAGGTACCCATAATCGGTAACACCCAGTTGACAGATTTAGTAATGCATTTCTGGAAGGAGTAACAGAAGAACCACATAACACAAAGTTATAAAAGAAAATGCTCCAAAACTGTTGTTTTTCAGGGAGCACAAGTATTTACTAAACCAAAAAACTTCAGGATCAGCCACGGGCCTCTTTTAAGTTGACTATTTCACAATATTCCAGATATTCCCAAATCCCTAATTATTTTAAAACATTTCTGTTTACTATTACCAGAATGACTGTTAACCGTTATAAAATTACTATTTACTATTTTGCAAAATTAGTAAGTCCAACTGCATAACTTTACATTTACTTGCATTTTAAACCATAATTTGTATTACATTTTTTCAAAAACATAGAAGAAAAGGGCAAATATCATCTGACATCTACAACTGAGCAGCACAGGATAGCAATGTAAGTATGTTGGAAACAATATGTTATTAAGCATACAAGATAATATAGTACAAAAAGAGTATTCTAAGGGTATGATCACACGGAGTAATTGCGGCGCTTACAGTATGTGCCGCAATACGCCATGTGTTTTGGAAGTCGCGCTGATCTGCGTAAGCGCCGCAAACAATTCACATGTCACTTCTCTCCCCGGGTGTACAATACTCTCGTATTGTAAGCCAGGGGAGACGACACGTAATTCCTAGCTCTCTATGAGAGCTATGAATTATCGTAATTGCGGCGCATATAAAGCGCAATATGTAACGAAATGCGCGTGCAATTATGTGCAAAAAGACGCCGGGTGAACATACCCTAATAGTAAAGTTACATGAATTGAGGTAGACAAACATATCCAACTACTAACTTATAAAACTGTAAACAATAGAGTAACCTAAAACACTGGTACCTGAAAAAAGGGGTAAAACACGTAAAAAAGGTAAAATAGCCCGAATAAAGCTTCATACAAGTAGGTCTGGATTGGAGCCATGAAAAATATTACATTAGACATAATGGGAATAATTATTATGCACAGAGTACTATATAAGTAAAATATGGGCATAACTCCAGTGCAATGCTGCAAGATAGCCCCAAACCCCTTCCATCTCATACATATAGGTAAGAAGGCTGGATACAGGAGACAATGAGGACACACAGCTGATTCACCTATACAAGGTAAATAACCTGGACGATATTGTGTGCCCCTAGTGAAAGAAAACTATTATGTAGATAAATTGCTCACATTCAGGGCACCTAGATTGCCTGCCAATTGGGAGGATAGATACCAGGAGGTGAACATAAAGGGCTGCATAGTATCTTTGATTTCCCTGGGTGAGTGACAGTATATTATGAACTTACGCCATTTCTTGAAAAATTTAGAGGACTGGTTTTCCTTGGTCCTAATAATATCAGTTTTATCCATTACTAAATCATTCTTTACCAGCTGAATCACTTCCTGTAGTGTCGGGGTGTTTGGGTCAAACCATTTAGACAGAAGGCTTCATTTGGCAGCTAATACAAATATATGTAGAAGTGAGTGATGTTTAAAGTGTTGTTGGATGTTGTGAAATAGGAATTGTTCTGGATCCACAGTTCAGTAACACTTCAATTTGGAATTAAGTGTTTCCCTAAACTTTGCAAATTTGACACATGTCCAGATACTGTGGACAAAATCCGTGCGGGAAGTTCTGCATTTTGGACATGATGTCAAAAAATCCAGGCAGGCTGGGTGTGGGGAAATATTGATACCATTTACTTAAATTAAACTTAATTTGCAAATTCTGTGACCAAATTTTCTAGATTCTCCAAGCCTCTATTAAAACAGTGTCCTCCTCTGTGTTAATTACATAACTTATAACACTTAGCATCATCTAAATATTGAATTGTACTTTGCACAACAGCTACAAAGTCAATAATAAATATTTGAAGAAGAGGGCTTTATGCTGACCCCTATGGTACCCACTAGAAACTTTGACTGCGCTTTTGAATGCGCCAAATATGTGCTATGTGCCAAAGAGATGCTTTGCTATGAGCCACAGATATGCTTTGTTATGAACCAAAGATATGCTTTGCTATGAGCCACAGATATAGTTTGCTATGAACTAAAGATGTACGATGCGCCAAAGATATGCTGTGCTATGCAAGGCATACCAAATGCCAGATTTAAAAACCCACATAGGACAGGTTCATACCTACTGTCGCATTCTACACTCCTCTATATTGATTTAGAACTGATGTATTGGCACCAAATTTCATACATGTCCCCCTTAGTCTCCAAAGTATTGATCCTCTGATATAATAGGAAAACTCCTTGTGCTTGCTCTGGTCTTATGCAGGATTTAGTCTTCCAGCAGTCACTAAAACACTACAGATCCCAGCCTCTTTATCTCTCTCCACCTGTCTATAACCTCTGTGGTATTACCCATACATGCAGTACAGACAGTCATTCCCTTCACACATTTTAAAAGTCACGTTCCAACAAACAGGTGATGGTAGGAAATTTCCTGTGACAACTGATCACAGCTTACAGGAAAGCTATGAATTTCCAGGGCCATGTTACCACGGCTGAAATTAGACAGTACATGTAGGTTTGGAAATTAACATGAATTTGTATGATGCTTTATTTTACATTATAAAACAATATTCATGCACTTCTCCTGTTGAAAAACAAGTTTGACCTAAAATGCCACAGGAAATATAGCTTACACATTAAAGTGCCAAATATAGTGCTTCATCCTTCCTTTGAATTGTTTATGAAATGCAGTTATCATTTTTGTAAACTTTCTCTAAAAGGTGTTGAAGCGAGACTGTAAGACAAAAGTAGCCCGTCAGTAATCATAATACCAGCATGTCATGGATTATTGGCTGCAACATCAGTGAATAAGCCTCAGGATATTGTTATAATAAATTGTGTAACTTCATCAGGTCCATGTTTGATTCAATACAGGTTTGACCAAACTTGTGTTAACATATTTTACAGTATCTGTAACCCTAACACTCACTTTAACCCTAACTTGGGGGTTGTGGGTTTTCTTTACATGTTTTTATGTATGATGATATGCAGTTTTTATGGATGAATTGATATCGCTTTTGGTTAATGATGACCTGATAGGATGCTGGACTAGAAGTACAGTGAAGCTATAAACTAACACATAAAAACATGTAAAAAAAACCCTTTAGTCCCAATTTAGAAGTAGAGTTAATCTTTTGGCGATTTTTTTGAACATAGTTCAAATCACTTAGATTTGGATTGAGTTTGACATTCTCCAAAATCCAAACCACAACACTATTACTATGTAATAAAAGCCCTGTTATTTCTGTATTAGTTTCATCTGATCTGCAAAGAAAAGATATCTAGGATTTACGTTATAGGGGTAATCTTGTCACATAGATCAGCTTTAAACATGTAGACAAAGGTAAATAAAGATTAGTATAAAATACATTACTGTTCTGATTTTGCTTCATTTTAGAGCTGTTGTTATCTCCTGCATATTTACAGCGGGTTTCTTAGGTTATGTTGCTCTAGCAGCCCAGTTGTCTTACCATCAGAACAAGAGCTGATTCATCTTTCTTACTACCAAACGTTAACCCTTTAGAGCTCTGTAGCCTTCTGCCCTACTCCTAAAACCCCTCCATCACCAATACCACGTTAACAGGTTCAGCTAAGAGTAGCAAAGCTGAAATGTCTGTTACTGCTGTAGTAAGGGTGACATGTATGTATTTCGGCGCCCAGACATAGTTTTTTGCACACATTAGTTGCGTAGAATGCACCTGAATTTATGAACCTGTTCTACTGTGTGTAGGCGCTTTCTAGCTCCAAAACGACAAATCAGGCTCTTGTGAACCACTTTTAACTTGGTCTGCCAGTTCCAGCAGTAATGCCCCCAGTTTAGTATTCCTTCATGTCATAAATGTGTCGACTCATATGGTTGTGGTACGAAACGACTCCAGAATGCCCCACGATCTCAGGTGCATTAAAAAGAGCTTCGGGTGACAGATAATGCACCTAATTTTGAAGTGCACCTGATTATAAATTTAGAGAACAGGGCTGCGCCAGGTCCTGGGCTGAAAGGATGCCAGACTACTGGTGCAGCCCCGTAAATACATGTCACCCTAAGTGTGAGCCTGTGAAAAGCAGGTTTGTGAAACAGCCAGATGGGAAAACCTTGTTAAACATGAAAAATCCCTTGTAATTATATACATATACACTTGGACAAAATTGTTGGTACCCTTCTGTTAAACAAAAAATAAACTAATGAAAATTAGTAGTTCAACTGAAAAATAAAAAAAAGAAAAGCTAGTCAATCTGTGCTGAACAAAAATAATGGTACTCTAGAAAAGATTGAAGATAATTTGACCATAAGGACATGTTTAACTAATGTGTGTCCTTTAACTAGAATCATAGGTGTCTTCAAACTTGTAGTCAGTCTGCCTATTTAGAGGGTGAAAAGTAGTCACTGTGTTGTTTGGTGTCATGGTGTATACCACACTAAACATGTGGTTGTCTAAAGAACATTAGAAAGAAAGAAAATTATAGACAAACATGTTAGAGGTAAAGGTGATAAGACCATTTCCAAACAGCTTGAATGTTTCTGTTACTACAGTTGCATATATTATTTAGAAGTTTAAGGTCTATGGGACTATAGCCAACCGCCTTGAATGTGGCTGCAAAAGAGAAAAATTAATGACAAATTGAAGAGATGGATAATACAAATTGTAACCAAAGAGCCCAGAAATACTTCAACTAGATTAGAGGTGAATTCCAAGGTCAAGTTACATCAGTGTCAAATTACACCATCCATCACTGTGTTTGCCAAAATGGACTTAATGGAATGCGACAAAAGAATAAACCACTGTTGAAATAAAACCATAAAAACACAAGACTGATATTTGCCAAAATGCATATTTACAAGCCATAAAGCTTCTGGGAACTTGTACATTGGACAGATGAGACAAAACTGGAGCTTTTGGCAAGTCACATCATCTCTATGTTCATAGAAGCATAAATGAAGCATACAAAGAAAAGCACATTGTACCTACTGTGAAACACAAAGGAGGCTTAGTTATGTTTGGGTGGTTGCTTTGCTGTATTTGGCACATGGTGTTTTAAATTTGTGCAGTGTACAAAGAAACCTTAAGACTATCAAGACATTCTGGAGCAAAATGTGCCAGTGTCAGAAAGCTTGGTCTCAGTTGCAAGCCCTGGTTCCTCCAGCAGTATAATGATCCAAAACACACAGGTAAAAAAATCAAGAATGGCTAAGAGCAAAGCATTGGACTACTCTCAAGTGGATTCTGAGTCCTGATCGATGCCTGGAGAATGCATACTTCAAACCTGAGACAGCTGGAGCAGTTTGCTCATGGGGAGTGGACAGTCTGCAGGTAGCAATGCTCTGCACTTGTTGTTTCTCCTCATTTGGGTCCACACCCAAAGAGACAGTCTAGAGGTTCCTTGAGGGACAGCCAACCACCATTTAAACCTGCTAAAATTTCCATGTTGTTTCTATGATATTTCCTGGCTTGTCCCAACTTATCTGTGCTTGCTAGTTGCTACTTCTGTTAACCTGACCTTGGCTTGTTTTCCTGCCTTTGGCTTGCTTTCTGATTTGGTACCTTGCCTCTGTCTTTTTTTTTTTGACCCTTGGTGCGTTTTCTGTTTTTTCTTTGGTTTCTGATTTGTGGCCTGGCGTTTCTGTATTGTTGCCGATTTGGACTGCTTGACTCTTCTTTCCCCCAGATGGCCCCAGTAACGTAAGGACCATCGCCCAGTTGGAGTCTGTTGCCTAGGGCAGCACATCAGCTAGGCAGGGACAAGTGGGCTGGGTTCCAGTTAGCGCTCACTGTACCTCCCTTGTTACAAAAACTGATGATTGCAGTGATTTCCTCAAAAGGTTGTGCAACAAAATATTAAGTTAAGGGTACCCTAATTTTTATCCAGGCTAGTTTCATTAGTTTGTTTTAGAAAAATGTTTCGGTCGTACCTCAAATCAAAAGCACTGTCTGCTTTTCATTTGCTGATTTTTAGTAAATTTAAATTTATTATTACTTTTGTCAGTTTTAAGTTATTTCAGTGACCTTTGTGGGTTTTTCTCTCTTTAATCCGAGGGTACTGACAATTTTGTCCAGGTGTGTATATGACGAATACTATGTCAGTTTCCCCTTATGCTTGTTTTCTGCATATACAGTAATTTTATTTTACAATATTGTTTAGTTGTGAAGTAATAAATATGGGTATGGTAGAGTAGAAAACTTAAGTCATTCACTCCTTATCAAAATAAGTTAACTTTTTAACAGTGTCACAGACACCAGAATTAGAAAATCGGAGTCTAGCACTTAGTATAACAATACAATTTTAGTAAAAATTGAAAGGAGGGATCATCAGTCCTGGATGTAGCAAACATTATTTTTACAGATCATATACCGTGATACCATGGAACATAATGTTATTTCACATTTTTCAATGATTACTTTTGAATGGCTTTTTTTGAGTGATAAGAGCAAATATCATAACAAGCTGTGATATCACAGTCAAGTTAAACTTGGCTACATCTATTGGAGCACTAAGGAAGGTGTGGTCTAGCACATATGGTTAGGATAAGTGGTAATCTAGCACATCAGACAACTAAAGCACTTATTGTATCAGAGACAGAAATGAGTTGTCATGGACATGGTAGAGCTGGAAAGAGTGGTTTGGCATATCTTCGATCTATTCAGTCATGTGTGACCTGAAGATGCTCTGTAGGCCAGCTCTTGCCATTCTTTTCTATTTTCCATAGCTTCTTTTAGTGGCTTGATGATCAATTTCATGTCAGTTTTGATCAGGACTATATTTACATCTCGTATTGCCCTAGACATTAATTCTGAATATGCCCTCTGAAATAAACATCTCTCATTTTTTCATTTAGTGGGCTAATCATTGGAACAGCAAACAGAAACTGAGATGCTCCAATTAATGCTCATTACACTGTACAGTAATGACTGATTGCATCCCTTTTTCTTCACTGTCGGTCTTACAGTATAACTAAGAAGTACTTAACTAAGAACTGCTCTAAGCTTGTGCTGCCCTCTGCAAGGTGACACCCAAGGCACTTGCACCCCAGTGACTAGTAGTAAATATATTCCAGTTTTTAATAATATTTCAACCAATGTGCCTTTGGTCCACTTGGTTTCACTGTTGCCATTAACCATTCCGAGAAGTATCTCCTTTATAAGTTTGGCATATACTGTACAGTAAAAGAGATAAACTAGAACATAACAAATAAGGGCGCACTCGACATCTTAATGAGATAGGTCGAGTCCAGGTTGCAACTATTTTCTTCCAGGACTCATGTTCCTTTTCAACTGCTGAAAACAGATTTGGGACTGCGGCACATAAAGATGGATGATAGCTATATCTGTGTGCCTATGATGACATTAATAGAAACTCACCTCCAAAGTAACTTAAAAAAAATCCATGAGACGTGTGTTCAGTACCACAACAACTATATGTTGATTGACCGCACACAACATGTGATGCAAAAAAGTTACTTTTATTATAATTCAATTCCACAGGCTCCCAAAAAATTTTTTTTAACAAGTTACAAAGTGACTCCAAAATGACGTTTCGGTCCTTTTCCACTGGGCTACGGCCTTTTCTTCACCTCTTTATCTATCTACATATTGTGACTTTCTGAGAAAGGTCTAATTGGACCGAAACGTCAATTTTCGAGTCACTTTGTAACTTGTTAAAAAAAATTTTTAGGAGCCTGTGGAATTGAATTATAATAAAAGTAACTTTTTTGCATCACATGTTGTGTGCGGTCAATCAACATATAGCTGTCTGTTGGTGGAATTATATTCACCTATTTGACCTGCACCAGATTGAGAATTAAACCTAGTGAGTGCCACCCTACTTATTAATTTTTGTACAGTACCACAACAATACATTTCCTATTTGAAAGATGTATTACTGAGTTGTAGAAGGCTTTCATGTAATGTATGATGTCATTGGGTATACATTGACTGACAAGCCAATACAAAAGGACTTGGCAGAGTCACTTTGTCTTTGTATTTCATGAATTCGACTAGTTTTGTAGATCTCCATTTGTATTTGGTGTATTAAATTCTATGCTTACTTCCTTTTGCCCTCACTCTTGACTCCCTACAAACGAATCACTAGTACTGACTATAGGCAGTACTTTGTCTACAAGGGCAAACATTTAGGTTTTAACCACATCACTTCATTCACTTTTCTTTATAATCCATTTCCTTCCTATTGTGTGTCTAGTATCTTTTGTTTAGGCATTTTAACATTGACTAAAGAAGAGATTCTTCTGTTGATAGACTGGAAAAATAATCCTTCTGAAAAGCCGAACATGTTTTCTGTTTCACTTTTTAAAAGCCGAAAAAACGTTCGTCTCATTAAACTGTCTCAACTACATCATCCACCATGATTTTCATTCTGATATAAGCTCATGTTGCTGGATGAAACCTGTGGCCTTTCTTCAAAAAGATAATAAGTAACAGACCTCTAAGTGTCTGTTGAAAGGAATAGAAAGCTGCTGTCTGCCATTTACCTCCCCGGGGAGCTGCTGCTATTGTTGGGAAGCAGACAGCCCATGTGCACTAGTCAAGACTTACAATGACATACTCTAGTGACAAGAGACATAACATCACAGCAAAGGCTTCTGAAAGGCTAAATTCACTGACACAAGCCGAGGATCTATAATTAACACTCAGGTGCTCAGAGATGAATTCTGTCATAGCTAATTCTACAATATTATTAATTAAATTCTTCTCCTATTGCTTAGATTATCAGGTAGTGAAGGTACTTAGATGTTTTTCTCCACTAACCAGTGCTAGATGTACAAATATGATTTAATAATATCGTGTTCAGTTAAACTCATTGGAGAGGTTTTTTAATCCACAAAATACATGGATTTGGATCTTTTTGCCATAAAAATAAGAGATTCAAAAGTGCTTAATATTTTTCTATGCCTGAGTATTTCCAATGTACACATTGCAATGTTAATGAAATTTGTTTGGAGATTAAAGCAAAAGTTTAATTATAGACAACCCTTTGCAAAGACTGAAGAAGCACAAACCAACAAAGGATAGAATTTCCTCAAAGGAAATCTGTCAGGTGGTTTATGCTTGGATATGATAGATGTAGAGAAACAGCTCTTTGATATATGTTTTTATGATATAATGCTGAATTTCTAAGTAAACCCTTATAGGATTTGTGAAGAGGCAGTAGAAGTCATGCTTACTCTGCCCACATACAGTGATTGACAGCTTTCCTTTTATCAGTGTGCAAACAGAGCAAGCTGTCAATTACTATTTGTAGGCACAGTAAGCAAGACTTTCACTTTTTCTTTTAGGAATCCTTTCATATTTATCTGCTTTTTACTCCGAAATCCCGCTCCAAATCATATAAACCCACAGACACTGGCATCACAGCAGTGGGATGGGGATGGAACACCTGCCAAGTCTCTCTGGTGCTGTGCATATATGAAGCTCAGATGGTGCAGGCTCAGTGGCTGTACCTGCACCACCCGCAGCAGGAGACAGCGGTAATGTGCAACCAGGAGCTTGACTTAACCCTGGACATTTAACCCCCTATATTTCATGGCCAGCAGCCTCTGCAGCATCTAGGTGGATAAATGCATGGGGGCTGCACATACTTTAATAAGTATTACGGAGAAACAATACAATCTACAAAATTAGCATGTTATTTAATCCAAACTGTGAACACCATGAAAAAAAAATAAATAAAATTCATGCCAGAATTGCCTTTTTTTTCAGCCTCACTAAAAACAAAATCAAAAGTGATGAAAAAATCTTGTGTTTTCCAACATTATTCCAATGAAAACATAAACCTATCCCACAAAAAAAAGCCTGTATAAAGAGGCACAACCTGGGAAAGTAGGAATATGGTCTGTAAAAAGGGGCTACAATCTCAGAGACAGCCTGGATGACAGAAACTTTAGCTATGTCACAGAGCTCATCTTCTCTCTGTCTTCCTACTCTCAGATAGGGCAGCACAAATCTAAGACAGATTTTTTTTAAAAAAGGCATACAAAACAAATACAAGGGGTTTGTAAGGTTTAAATCATATTTTCCTTTCAGGGTTTGCCAATTAGGTGGAACAAACCATTTTGGTTTACCATTGAGGATAAACTATTGTATTGTAGAGCATAAAACAGTAGTGAAGATTAGTGTATCATTGTTTCTTCCCTTGTAGTCTGATAATTTTTTAACTAGCTGCCACAAAGTTAACTTATCTTTATCAAAGCCATCAGGCTAGTCTTAAAATCTCTATCCTATTCACCAATAGGAGTCCTTTAAGATGTCAATGTCTTCAGGTTCTGGGTCCCAGAAAAGGCCCATATTTATTCTTTTGGACCTTGTATTCAAGAAGAAAGTGGGTTGCATGGGCAATTTACACAAGCTGCCAAAACAACCTCTAACAAAGAAGCTTTCTCGCAACCAGTACATGTCTTTAAAATCTAAAATAATCTAAAATATGAGCTACATGTGGCCCAAAATGTTCGATGCTATAGACAAGGGACATTTTCAATTGGACAGATTTTGAAGAAGATAGGGTGATCAAAGAATGTATACTGTAAATAATGCTATCCATTTGGTTAAATACTGTATAGGCAGATATGAGTACAGTACACGTTCAGTTAGTAGAATCTAATCTTAATGGGATTTACTGTAGTACTAACTAGTAGTGTTGAGCGATTACGTTGGCCATCGACAAGGTTTTTCGATAGTGAGCAGTCGATTATGAGCGATGACCATTAAAGTCTATGGGAGAGCAACAACACCTTCATTCTTACACCCAAACAGGGCTGGAGAAGCTGGAATTAACAGCCACAACAGTCAAATGGATATCTGCTACATCTTAGGCACAACACTGAGGCTATAAAAGCCACAGAAAAAAAGTCACACACCATTCACTATCCCTGTCTTGTACCACAGCATGACCCTTAAACCTGCATCCCCCACAAATGAAAAAGTGCCAGAAGGCAGTATGAAAATGAACCATCATTTTACTTGGACGGGATATTGAATATCCCTGTCCTGGAACGCAGCATGAGCCCCAAACCTGCATGACCCCCACATTTAAAAAGTGCCGGAAAAAGGAGTCTTTCACCCCCACATTTAGTTTCACTGGACATTGACTATACAGTCATATGAAAAAGTTTGGGGGCCCCTGTTAATCTAATTCAGTTTTAGTTCTTTTTATTTGGGTGTTTGCAACAGCCATTTCAATTGATATATCTAATAACTAATATTGTACATTTTGTGTTAGTACAATAAACCTCATTTCAATCCGAAATATTACCTGTTCCATCAGTTATTAGATATATCAAATTGAAATGGCTGTTTTTCAAACACACAAAAATTTAGAACTAAAAATGATTAAGATTAATAGGGGTGCCCAAACTTTTTCATATGACGTACCTGTCCTGGGCCACAGCATGACCCCAAACCTGCATAACCCCCCAGATTTAAAAAGTGCCGAAAAAGGGGTCTTTCAACCACCATTTTAGTTAACGGACATTGACTATACCTGTCCTGGCCACAGCATGAGCCCCAAACCTGCATGACCCCCCCATTTAAAAAGTGCCGGAAAAAGGAGTCTTTCAACTACCAATTTAGTTGAACAGGACATTGACTTTTACCTGTCCTGGGCCACGGCAAAGACCCCAAACCTGCATAAACCCCCCAGAAATTTTAAAAAATGCCGGAAAAAGGAGTCTTTCAACACCATTTTAGTTTCACTGGACAATGACTATACCTGTCCTGGGCCACAGCATGAGCCCCAAAAACCCGCGTGACCCCCACATTTAAAAAAATGCCGGAAAAAGGATCTTTCAAAAAAAACCCTTTTAGCTTCACTGGACATTTTACTATACCTTCCTGGGGCCCCAGCATGACCCCAAACCTGCATAAACCCCCAGATTTAAAAAGTGCCGACAAAGGGGTCTTTCAACTAAACCCTTTTAGTTTCACTGGACATGACTATACCTGTCTGGGCCACAGCATACCCAGGGCCGGAGTTTACAGTGGGTGCGGTGAGAGCCCAGGCTGGCGTCCTCATCTATTAACACGCAGGTTAAAATGCCCTGATGACGCAGCAACGAAAACTGTCGTGCTGAAGCAGAGTGCGGAAGCGGAAGTGTGAGAACT
>JAODAL010071030.1:0-15687 GCA_025379985.1 Phyllomedusa bahiana
CCTGGCTTCCATTTGCGACCCAGTAGTTTTTAGGGGCACCAATGACCCTACTGAAGATCCTCACTCCTGATTAACCACCGTGCCCGCCCCTGGATACCATTACCATTATACCATCCTTAAGGCTGGTCACTTCCAAAGCTCAGCCTCTAAACACCATGAGGTTTAACATCCTCTATTAGTTAAAATTAGTCCACCATAACTTGACCTGCAACTTCCACCTGACTCCTGCACCGCAACATAAAAGCTGTGACAGGTCATAATACCAAGATTCATATTTTCCATTTTCTCTCTCTTTTTTTTTTTTTGACCAAGTAGCAAATCCCAGACTCACTAGGAGTCATCCTACAGCACTCAGGAGAGGAAAAAACCCCCTGTGGAGGAAACCTCTAGGGAACCATGGCTGAAGGATCGCCCTTCCCTTGGGCTTAAACGGATAATGCCAACACAAGTACTCATCCGTATCATAATAACTGTTTTTTTTTTGTTTTTTTTTTAAACCAGGTATACAATAAAGTCAATATAAAACAATACAATAATACATTCATCATTGTACAGATCATAGCTAAACACAAGCTTCAGAGCATTCATTAAATTAGGGGCGGGTGGGAGGGACATCTTTCCTTGCTTCTTGGTGAGAAGAAAGAGGAAGCAGGAAGTGAAGACCAGAAGTTATATCTATAGCTAAACCACATCCACCTCACAGTAAACTCTTCCCATCCAGCCACTCCTCCCTCTCATATCACAACCCCCCCTGCTCATAACTATAAACTACACAGGCAGGAGCTTAAACACAATGCAGGGATTACAAGCTGCCCTCTCAAAACCTATCCCCTTTGCTCAAAGCTACTTACAATAAATATACTATGCAAACACTGAAACCATCAGCTTAAATACCTACAGCTATACAGCCAAAACTCCCAGACTATACGGGAGCTCTAGGTTCTCCCTTACCAAAGTCATGTTCCCCCTTCGCTTAGGGCTTCGGGGGGTTCTGATCATGAACAGGAAGGGCTGTTCTATGTAAAACGAGGTCATGTGATTTTTCCAGCCAATCGCAACCATACACATCCCAGTCATGACGTCGCACACACATCTCACCCTGCTCTATTCTGTAAGCTGATTTGCTGGCCGCCAAAATGACAGGAAGCGCCGAAAATGGCGCGATATTAATAGATTATGCACAGATTTTAACCTAAATTATCGTGTGATCTAAAAAATCCGATCAACGTAAATACCGTGCCGATTTCAACTTTGTCGATAATAATCGTTCAACACTATCTGCTTGCAATATATGGACATATTTCATAGATTGCACTATAAATGTAATGAACCTCGCTGTGATCTGTTCCGTTGGCATGGGTAAGCTCGTGTATGCTTCTGCCGTGGTGTTCGTGTATCCTGCTGGCACTGCACCTATCCATTAGCTGTCTCTCTGGGCAACAGAGTTGGGGAAAGTGACCCTGGAGGTTCCCTGAAGCAATAACCATATCCCTTGTACAAGGGGTTAAAAGTTGAATACTAGGGAACTACTTAGACTCCTGTACATGGATCCTGCTGATGCACAAGACCTAACTGCTGAACTGAGTAATCATGGTGCCTGACAAGGCCACCATGATTGTGATTCAACATTGTGGTTCAACACCCACTTGCTGCGGCTACTGTTGCTCCAGTCACCTCAACACCTCCAGTTGCTATGACCTCCTCTAGCATTTATCTTCCCCTTCCACTTTGCTGTAATGGTGATTCCAAGAGCTGTAACTAGTGCACACTTCTTTTGCAAGTGGGGAAGCTTCCATTCATGGAATAAGATCAAATGAGAAGATGTAATCTTATTGTCTGGTTCCACTGGAAATTTCATTCATCCATCTCAGGATGCAAAATATTAGCTGCTGCTGATCCAGCTACAGAAGCCACTGTTCATTTTCACTATTAATGGAGTAGTCTTGCTGGATTCCATCCTGTATCATACAGGTCCAATAACTCTGCATATGTGGGCTCCTCATGAGGAGAAGAGTTCCTTCTACATCCTGCCGAAGTCAACCTGCTTCATTCTCCTAGGTCTTCCTTGGTTATACACCCATGCTTCTGTTATCAACCACTGGATCCAGAGAAACCCTTCTTCCTTGAGGTTGATGCTTCTTCCATGAGAGCTGAGGCATTTCTGCTCCAAATGAATGACAATGGAAAGACTGTTAATTCTGAGTTTTTTCCAAAACTTTTTTGCCCACAGAGAGGAAATATGCTACTGAGCCACTAGCCATTTAGTTGGCTCTGAAGGAGTTTCACCATCTCCTGGAAAGAACACATTACCCGGTAACCACTTATACAGATCATAGGAACTTGCTCTATCTTCAGACGGTGCATCAGCTAAATCCTCAACAAGCATGTTGGTCCCTATTCTTCTCTCACTTCAATTTCCTCCTGCATTTAAAGTCTGTAGGGGAGGGGGGCATGGCTTGGACACTGGCTAAGATGGCTGCATGATCTAGTGGCTCCAGAGAGAGACTGCTTATACTGGGGGCAATCCCAAACCATCCGGCTTTGTGGAATCGGGCACAGCTGTTGACACTTGGACCCCTGAGGGACGTTTTGAAGAGCGGGCGTCCCTGTTGTAACCCGCTACACGGCTACACGCGAGGCGGAGTAGACTGAGGCCTACACTGGAAGACGTGGCTCTAGGATTTCCCGGGCTAATCACCTGTACCCTCATAGGGGGAACGCCGACTGAGGAGGACAGTGAACTTCTCCCTGCTTAACTGGCGAGCCCGGCGGTGGGCTAAGAAGAGACGCGGTGAGCTGCGAAACTGCTGAGCGACACAGACGGCTGAAGCAGGAGGCGGAGACCTGAGGCGGAGAGCGCGGGTTTTCCGGGCCCGGCTGGTGCGCGCCATCCAGAGGAGCGCAGCGCGGCGGAGGCGGCGGCATACATCCCGCTTGCCCGGTGGGCACCCCGCTGTCACAGGGACCTAGCGGTGAGCCAAGTAACACGCTGTGGAGCTGCTGGACTGTACGGGTGCGTGGACCGGAGCAAACGCGTGGCAGGTACTGAGTAAAAACCCATGTCCCTGGCGCTGCTGCTCTGACACCCTGGCCTGTCACCTTGCTGTTGTCACTCCATCAACCTGTAACCGGTGCCCCTTGTTTTCCCTGAGGAGCAGAGCAGAGTGTGGATCCTCTGGACACTGGTGCTGGACAGGGATCTGTGTGAGAGAACCAACTATACCCTGAGGCAGCCATTTTATTTCCTGGCCTGGACTCCCATTACGGCTCCTTAGTGTGAGGGACTTGCCATCAGGGAATCCCTGACTACAGTTCAGAGGACTGTTAGAATAAGGCCACATCCACACCCTTATTAACAGACAGTATGTCGCTCAAAGGTCAACAAAAATGGGGGTCTACCCCACTTTCTGCCAATAAATCTGCTGGAGAGGCTCAGGGCAATATGACTCCCCTGGAGGGTAATGTAGCAGATATATCAGCACTAGCTGACAACACTATACCATTACATGACCTCAGCATGTCTCCGGAACCTATGATGGGGTCCCACTCTCATGCCTCCCCTAACTGGCAATGGCTCCTTAAAGATCTCCCAACTAGAGCAGATCTCCAGAGGCAAACTTCAGAGGTAAAGGAAGCTTTTCAAGCGGAATTTGCATCATTCAGGGCAGATTTGAAACATATGGTGAAAAGGGTGGACACTGTCGAATCTGCTCAAGACCATACTCAAGACCAATATTTCGCCTCTTTGCAATCAGTTGTTTCCAACCAAAGCAAGCTCCTGCGGGACACTAATCGACAGCTGGAAGACTTGGACAATAGAGGCAGCCGTAATAATTTGAGAGTACGGGGGGGGTTTTCCAGGGGTCGCGGGCAGGGGGAAAAGTTTTCCAAAACCCTGGGGGCAAATTTTTGGGGTTTTCCTGGGAAGGGGGTCCTACCCAATTTTAAAAGGGACAGGGCCATAGACTCCCAAACCAAAGGGGGCCCCATTGCCCCCCCCAAAGGGGACATTTTTTGTTGCATACATGACTTTTCAAAAAAAAAGGAAAAGATCCTGGCGAAAGCTCGGCGACGGGAAATCTGTTCAAAAAAAGGTGGGGAACTTTTAAATTTTCCCCTGATCTCTCGTGGATCACCCCCCAAAAGCGAGTCATCTAAAACCGCAAACGGGATTTCTACGGGAAACATTCCATACAATCCCTTTGGGGGGCCCCCCCCTTCGCTTGATTGCCTAAAGGGAATGGATTTCGCAGTTAAACGCTCATTTGAGGTTGTACCGAATTCTCTCTGCATTGGAAATCTTGGCCCCCCAATCGACGGACTGGGAGTAGGGGGGAACCCGCCCCCGGGCATTTTTATCCCGGTCTGGCAAAAAGCGAAACCCTTAAACGGAGGAGTTTCCCCCCCGCAAAAAACTCGGAGGCCGGGGAATCCCCCTTTAAACCGCCCACTCCCCTAAAGCAGTGAGAGACGGGGATGTCTACCCCTTTGGACCCTCTTTCCCTACAAGGGGCCCTTTTTTTAAACCCCCTTTTGGGCCCCCTTTTTGGGGTTGGGACTCTAGTTATTCTTCGCCCTTTTTCCAAAATTGAAATTTTTTTTTTGGGGTTGGGGTTTTGGAGCTCCCCCCCTCTTTTTGCTGATATTTGGTAGCTGATTTTTTCCGTGGGGCCAAGGCCCGGATTTTTGATAGAGTGTTGAGGTTTCGGTGGAGGGGGGGAGCGGAGAATCCCTCGTCACCCCCTTTCACCGACTTTTTTGATTTTGTGCCTTTTTGTCCCCTGCCCTTTCAGTTTAAAACACTTTGAAATGTTTCTGGGAGGGTTTGCCCCCTCACTATTGTCGAGGGATCTTGTGGGGCCATGCTCCGCTTAGGTCCCGGGGGGGTGGTTTCCCCTGGGGCCCCTTTTTTTTCTACCCGGAAATTTTTTACGCAGTGTCTCCCCAGGTTTTGGGCCTGCGGCTTTACACTTTTGGGTGGTGAGAACTCACCCCGAGGTGTTCACCCCCCCGCTTTTTTTCACACTCCTCGCTTTTAGTTTAGAGTGGTGCTACTGCTAGTTCCCTATTTTTGGGGTCGCTCACCTCTCCCCAAAACATGAGTGCCTTTGGGAGTGTTTGGGGACGGTTTTCGTTTTTATGTTGTCTGTACAAGTCCGGGGAAAACCCCCCCCTTTTTCCTGTCTTCCTCCTGTCTAAAGTTTTGGGGTCTGGAGATCCACGGCCCCCGGGCCCTCTGCAGGTAATTTTTCCTTTTACTTAATGATTAAATTGTATCGTTAAAAGTTAAGGGACTCCCAAATTCCCAAACAAAAAAAGGGAAATATTTCAATAAAATCTGAAAAAATAAAACCTGACTTGTATTTCTTTAGGGAAAAACATTTTAATGAGAAGGAAATTTTAAAATTTTTTAACAATTGTACCCAAAAAACCTTCATTTGGGCCCCACAAGAAAAAAGGAAAAAAGGGTGGGTACCCCCTTTTTCACAGGCCCCCCTGCCCAAAACCGGTGGTAAAAATCCATAGTGGACCCGATGGGAGGTTTTTTATACTTTAGGGGAGATGGGGGGCTCCCCTGTTTTGTTTATGCAATTGGGCCCAGGGTCCCAATTCAGGACAAACTGCGATTTTTGGGAAAAGACTCCTGAATTTGGTTGCCCCATTTTCCCCCATCGGAATTTTAATGGGTGGAGACTTCAATCGACCTTCTCGGATACCTAGATAGACTTTCACTAGCCCCCTGGCACACACTCATCCCAGAAATATCCCAAAGGCTTTTAGGCAACTGCCCGTAGGTTTAGGTTTTTGATTTGGGGAGGATCGCTCACCCAATGAGAAGACCTTTTCCTTCTTTTCCGCTCCACACCGATCTACTCCCGAATCGACTAATTTTTGGTAAAAATTTTGACTCCCGGGATTTTGGACCGAGAAATAGGAGCATCACCTGGCCGACATGCCCATTTTGCCTACTTTTAAAAATCTTCTGGCTCTTCCCGGGGTCTGTCATTGGGGTTGAACGAATCCTCCTCAAGCACTCTGCACACAGGGGGGATTTGAGGAACACTTTCCTGATTACTTGAGTTTAATAGGGGATCGGTGCACCCGGCTGTCCTTGGAGGCTCAAAAGGGGGTTTTTTAAAGGGGGGAGTGAAACCCGGGGCTCTGGGGTTAAAGGGATAAATCAAAGTGGAATGAATTTTCCCACGACTTCAAAAACTGAACATTTGGCTTCACGCCCACAAAACCCACTTTAAGAAAGATAATTGTCAAAGGGGCTAAACTACAGATTTTAGCAAGGCGGGGAGGGGAACACTTTCTTCACAAACAAAAATTTTATGATAAAGCAAAAAATCGCATACCCTTCGGGCCCAGATGCAAAGGGTTGAAACGGAACGCCGTGCCCCTCATCCAAAGGGATAGCAGGGGAACCCCGGTCTATACCAAAAACCATGCAATGTCTTCCACCAAACAGACCTGGAAAACACCTCCTGGATCGGGACAAAATTTTCTCCAGGGGATACAAACCAAAAGGACGACAATCAAATCCAAAGCGGCCCCATCAACAGAGACTTTCTGCTCACACAAAAAACCCCCAAAAGGGAAGAACGAGTGCCCCTATTGAAACCTACAACCCACAGCTGAGTCCTACAAAATTTTTCCAAAGGGAAATTTAAACCTTTGCACATAAGCAATAGACTAAAAGACATATTCCCAGTCCCCCCTCCCTCTCCTTCGGCAACCCCCAAAACCCTCGGCGTATTATTTCCGAGCGCCCAAAGGGCCCCAACTGAAATTGCACCTCACCCTCCTGCAAAACGGGTAAAACCCTGCAGGCACATCCACACGCGACAGTGTACCTTTCCCACATCCCAGCGGGCACAAATTAGGGGACATTTTCCTGCAGGCTGCAATGTGGTTTATTTGATTATGTGTGCGCAATGCCTACCAAGGGCCTTTATTGGGGAAAAACAGGAAAAGACTCAGCCAGCGCAAGAACTCCCAAGTTTTCACTATTAATAACGTAAAATGACTCCAGGGGCACAACACTTCTCCAGAAAAACCACTGAAATTGAAGTCTAAAATTTGTTTTTTAAGGGGACCTTAAACCAAGGGAGAGAAAGGGAATGGGAAATTTTAAATTAATGCAAAAATTTTCAGACCTCAAAGGGTTAAATATCCAGCAATTTTATGTCAAAACATATTTGAACTTGAGGCCACAAATTTACACGGAGGGCTGTGAAATTTAAGAGGGCGTTTTACTGACCCCTCTGTCATGCCTCAAAATTTTTCCAATATTTAATTTTTTGACCGTTGTAAAATGACGTTTGCTTATATTGCATTTTGTTATGTTTAAGAATTCAAGATCCTTTTAAAGGGTCCATTTTGTTTTTTAAAAAACCTGTAAATTTTTTTCAATTTCTTTTATACATCATGCTGAAAAAGGGGACTATTCTCTCGAAACTCACCATCAAAATACTCATTTAGCCTCAAAAAGGTTCGCCTGATTTCTTCACTCTTCACTCTTTATGCAACAGGGTACAAAAATTATACACACAATTGGAAGATACCAAATGTCCCGCCAAGAATAAAATTGAAAAACCCTTAAGAAATTTCCCCAACCAACACGACATTTTCCTTTTAACAAAACAAAAAGAAAAAACTCTCCCAAAAGGCTTACTCGCAAAACCCCAAACCCGCACACCTACAACACCCATATGCAGAACAACTAGTATTCAACATCTAAAAGCTGCAAACACATCAAAAATTTCCTATAACAACAGGAAGAAAAACAGGAGAAACAGGCCCTAAAGACATCACGAAATGACAAAAGGGGAAGAAGGCCCAAACTCCCACAAACTACGGAAACGAAAAGGACAGCTTATCAACAAACAAGAAGAAAAACTCCAGAGACTGAGAAAAAAAGGGGCCCACACTACAACCCCAAGCACCACCCAGCTCACAGACCGTGGGGTAAACCCTTTTTCCTCCTATGAGCCAAATAACAAAAATGTCAGCTCCTTCCAAAGGTCCTCTCCTCTCCCCCTAAAACACCCCACCGACCTTCAAACCGCAATACAGGGGAGTTTTTCAGAAAAATGAATTGGGGGAATACTTCTATGGAAAAACCTTCCATACGCACGCCGAAGAACACCCAAAAGGGGAACCCACCAAAAAATCAACCGGACCCCACACCGAACTAAGCAGCCGGATAAATACATTGCTGTTTTTAAACAAGATAAAATCGAGATCTTGGGAAATAAAGAAACAGGGCCACAAACCCAAAACCCCGCAGGGAAAAAAGGGCCCTCACCTCCGAAAAAAATCAGGACGTAAAACAAAAACCCGCTGACAAAAGGGGGGCAAAAATCCCCTGATAACACCTCGACAATCCGGAAACAAACACATTTCCAAACCCGCCCATACCCAAATTTTAACATGATCCCACAGAGGACTTTATAAAACACTAAAGAATTGATCAAAATTTCCAACTCAGGGGCCAAGCCAGGAAGGGCTCATCCCAACATCCCAGCCCGCTTCTACAGCCCCCAAGATCCCAAAAAGGCAACCCGGGGCCTATCATTTCTGATGGGGCTCTGACAGAGAATACTCAGGTTGGGGAAAAACTCCTAAAAACCCCGGTCAGAGAACTCCAAGCTACTCCAGGGAAAAGGATCTTTTTAACAAACCAACCCTCGGTCCACTTCCTGACACCATTGGGAACCATGGATTAGAATCTTTTTATACAACATTCCCCACAAAATGGGGTTTTCGCTGTCGGACACCCGGGAAAAATAAACTCCCCAAAAAAACCAATAACAACCAACAGTTCAACTCACCACAACTATTTTAAAATTTTGGGGGACCCATATCTACAGCAATGGGAAAATTCAATGGGGGCCAATTCCCCCATAAGCAAACCTCTTTATGGCTGAACTGGGAAAGCGAAATTAACCCCCCATCCCACCAAACCCCTGAGTACCTCCGTTACATCATGATATCATTGTCATCTGGGCTGCGGGGGAGAGCCCAATCAATTTTCCATAATTTACTTCAATAACTCCCCCCCACCATCAACCTCAACTTTCCTATTTAAGAGCAAAACCCCCTTTTGATACACAATACACATCAAAAACACCGGGCCCCACATCATTACCCCAAACCCACAACAGAAAGGCCCACCCAGAATGAAAAGCTTCCACCCCAAGACACAAAGCAATCCATTATCTACAGCCCGCATACGGTACAATCATTTGCTCAAACAAGACAACCCGGACAAACACCCCCTGGATCGAGGACAAAATTTTCCAATTTGGGGTACAAACCAAAGTGACGGACAATCAAATCGCAAAGGGCCGCCATAAACAAGACAGTCGCCACGTACAAAGAACCCCGAAGGAATGAACATGCCCCGTTGTAACCACAACCCAAGCTGGAAACCTACAAAGTTTGCCAAGGAAATTTAACCTGGCTACAAAGACAATAGACCAAAACAATTCCCATCCCCCCTCCCCCCTTTCGCAACCACCAAAACCTCGGCTATTATTTTCCGGACGCCCTGAAGGGGCCCCAAATGAAAAGGCCCTCACCCTGCCTGCAAAACAGGGGGCAAAACCCGCAGGCACACCACACTGCTGACATGTACCTGTCCCCCCAGTCCCAGCAGGGGGCACAAATTAGGGGGGCATTTTTTCCCGCGCTAGCAATGGGTGTATCTGATTTTGTGGCGCAATCCCGACCAAGCCTTTATTGGGGGGAAAAAGGGGAAAGACTCAGCCAGCGCATGAACTCCCACAGATTCACTATTAATAACAGTAGAACTGATCTTCCATGGGCACAACACTTCTCCACAGAGGCCCACTGTATTGAAGATCTGAAGATTGTGGTTTTAATGGGACACTTTAAGACGCAGAGGGAGAGAAAGGAATGGGAATTTAAATTAATGCAAAAATTTCAGACTCTGCAAAATGGGTTAAATATCCATGCTAGTTTTATGTCAAACTATATGTGAACTGTGATGGCCACAAATTACACTGATGCTGTGAGATAAGACGGCAGATTTACTGACCCCTCTGTCATGCCTCACAAGTTTCCAGATAGTTAATTGTTTGACCTGTTGTAAATGACTTGTTTGCTTATATTGCATTTTGTTATGTTTAAGAATTCTAAGATCCTTTGAAGGTCCATGTCTTGTGTGTATAAAAAGCCTGTGAATTTTCAATTTCTTGTATATCATCATGTCTGAAGAAGGGAGCTAGTTCTCTCGAAAGCTCACCATCAAATATACTCAGTGAGCCTCTAAAAGGTATCGCCTGATTTCTTCACTCTTCTACTACTTTCTATGGCTAACACGGTACAACATTATACTACTAACTCTTTTTTTGCAAAGCTATACAACATCCCGGACGACCTGCCAGGAGGGAATGTTGACCGAGATAAATTGAGATCAGATTTTCTGGACTCATGTAACTTACCAGTTCTCTCTCCCGAAGCCTTGGAATCCCTTAATGCCCCCATCGGGGAGGAGGAACTCAGGGAGGTCATTGGGAATCTCCCATCCGGAAAGGCGCCAGGTCCTGATGGGCTTACCTATCTGTATTACCAGATATTTCAACCCCAGATAGTCCCAAGTCTACTGGTGCTCTACAACTCCTTTCTCCAAGGGTCTCCCATTCAGATACAATGTTGCATTCCTATGTAACGCTTATATCCAAATCAGTGGGAGATCCCTTAGAATGCAGCAGCTATAGGCCCATAGCGCTATTGAACGCAGATATAAAAATCTTCACCAAAATTATGGCGAATAGACTCTCTCCATTTACCACATTTAATACACAAGGATCAGGTGGGGTTCATCCCGGGTCGCCAAGGTGGGGACAACACCAGGAGGGCCATTGATCTTATTGATGTTGTCAACCGCAGAGGCGAGGCTATGCTTTTGTTAAGCTTAGATGCCGAGAAGGCCTTTGACCGCCTCAATTGGTCTTTTCTGTTCTGCACACTCCGGGCCTTTGGGATCAATGGCCCTTTTGTCACTGCGCTACGGGGACTTTACTCGTGCCCTTCTGCCACTATTCGGCTACCACATGCTATGTCCCCCAAAATACTAATTAGCAATGGTACTAGACAGGGATGCCCCCTATCCCCGCTGCTATTCGCCTTGTGTATTGAACCCCTAGCAGCGGCAGTTAAACTGTCTCCAGACATCAGAGGAGTGCTGGTGAAGGGGAGAGAGTTCAAAATTTCACTATATGCGGATGATGTTTTATTAACCCTTGTAGACCCAGTGATCTCGTTGCCTAATCTGCATTCTCCTGGACCGATTTGGTGTTCTCTCGGGTTACAGAGTGAATACCTCCAAAACAGAGGCCTTGCCTGTGGGCCTCCCGGAGACAGTAGTGGATCAGCTGAAAGGGCATTATCGGTACCGTTGGAAGGCGGAAGCATTGAAATATCTCGGGATTAATCTAACGTTGGGGTATTCCTCGCTTTATAGGCATAATTTCCCTAAGCTCATAACAGCAATTAAACACTTACTGGATCGCTGGAGCAAGTTGTCGCTGTCCCTTTTTGGCCGTATAGCTGCTATCAAAATGTCGGCTTTACCGAAGCTTATGTATTTATTCGAGACCTTGCCGATACCGGTGTGGCGACCCTTAGGTCTTTGCAGGCGGACTTTATTCATTTCATATGGGCCCGAAGGAGGCACCGGATTGCCAAGAGTATATTGTTGGCGGGAAAGGAGCAGGGGGGTCTAGCGGTCCCAGATATCACCAAATATTACCGGGCAGCACAACTGAGAGCCATTCCATCTTGGGCAGCTCTTTATGCCTACACTAGATGGATGGAGTTGGAGAAACTTTGGATGGCCCCTATACATCCAAATTCTCTGTTGTGCGCGACCACGGCTGTCAAATTGGACTTCCCCCTGCTGCATTCCATGTCTTTGACAAGATCAATCTGGCAGAGATGTTATAAGAGATTCTCGTTGTGCTCAGGGGCTTCCCCCATGACGTTCTTTCTATCTCATCCTCTGCTCCAGAAGGCTGAGATGGATCTTCGGTGGAAGCCGTGGTTTGAGGCCCAATTGTTCCGCTTTGCGGACATAGTGAATGGACGCACCATGGAAATCAGACCTTTCCCAGAGCTCCAATCTAGCTTCAATTTACTGTCCTCCTCCCTTTTCTCTTATTTGCAAATTAAACATTATATGAAGTCGATTGTGGGTGCGAATAGGGTCTCTAAACCATCACTCTTTGAACAGGTCTGTCGGGTGGGAGTCTCTACCAGGGGGCTGATTTCGACAATCTATCGGATCCTATCCTCTCCCGAGCAAGAGACTTTAACACAACATTCCTATATGTCCAAATGGGAGGACTTCTTGGGGTCACAGCAGGAGTGGAGGAGTATATGGCGGCAGGCGGCCCGGTCTTCCGCTTCCATCCAGAATAGGGAGAATCAATATAAAGTGCTAATGTATTGGTATCACACACCTAAGTTGCTACATAGGTTGAACCCTTTGGTGCCGGATGTGTGTTGGAGGTGCGGGAGATCGGGGGCAGATGTCCCTCATATATTTTGGTCCTGTGAGATGGTTGTCCCATTCTGGAAAAAAATCCAATCACTAGCTTTCGAGGTTGTCCAAACCTGGATCCCCCTTACGCCTCAGACCTATCTCTTGAATATCCCATTCCCGTCTCTTGGCCGGGCTCTGGGTAGATTGTTCCTGTATATTATCACAGCAGCTAAATGCTTGATAGCCGCGCACTGGAAGCAGACTTCCCTTCCCGCTAGGGAAACTGTATGTACCCGTATTCAGGAGATCAGGCAGATGGAATATCTCACAGCCCTTAACATGGACAAATTGGAGTCCTTTGACAAGATATGGAAAGCCTGGGATTATTTCAGGATTGCTCAAGACTTCTAGGCTAACCTTTTGACTGGGTGATTAAGTGCTGCGGACCTGCGAGATGTATTACATGTGCCCCCCCGTTATGTGTCTTGTCTGGTGTTTGTTCTGGCTACGTTGATCTAGATATCAAAGTTACCGGATGCCTTATGATCGTGTGATTCATGGTTATATTCACAATTTCTAATATATTTGAAGTATGTAATTTGATATTGTATGTTTTGATAGTTACATGCTATACGATGTGATATGATTCACATTTTCTATTGTATTTTGCCTTGATACAACTTTAATAAAAATACAGTTAAAGAAAAAAAGTCTGTAGGGGAAATATTAAAGCTAATCCATTGTCAACAGAACCACTATAATCATAGCAAATGCCTATGGGTAAAGATACTATATTAAAACGTAACATTTATTACCAAACACAATAAAATAGAAAATAATATAAAGTGGCTAGAGATGGTCGAATCGATTATAACGAACTGGAAATCATTAATAATTTAAGGAAAACATCGATTCTTAACTATATCGAAGTTTGGGGAGATTCGCGGGAACGAAGCGTCTTTTTAATTGATAAAATGGCTGCAAGCACATGGCGTTATATGGGGCAAAGAACTCTGGGAGGAAGAAAGGAGAAACCTGTGAGGGTAATATTTATAATTTTGTTTTTATGTGATTTAATGTATACTCTTTGTATGCTTTTCATGAAAGTTTTCTTGTTCTCTGCCAGGAACACTGGTGACTTAGGAATGTTGGTATATATGGGGCCCCCTTCCTCCAATAATTGGAAACACATGGCCTGGAGGTATAGACATTTAAAGGAATAAAGTTTCTTTGTTTCAGTGAGTAAGGGTTAAATATGTTTTAGTCAGTCCATAAGAACAGGATACATAGATCTCAGCAGAAAGGAATGTTAATTAGGGTCACTTCCTCAGTGAGCCAAGATATCATGTGGCTGACCAAATGGCACAAACTAAAGGACCTCTTTTGTCTCAGTAAGAAGAGACCCATATGGAAATGTTAACTTTAAACCAGCGTATAAGGAACTAGCTATGTTTTGAATTGTTTGGCTAAATGTATTCTTACAGAAGAAGGGTACTATAAAACCATGAATTGGAGTAGGATGGGCAGACATTCTTGAGCATATGCAATGATGATGTTATATGCTGTGTGTCTCACAATGCTTGCATTGAATAAACCGGGATATGTTTTACCTTCAACTGATTATTAATTTGAAAACCCGATCAACATCTAAAAAGCTTTATTAAGCTACGACAAAATGGCGTCCCTGGGTGGGCAGACAACAGATTTGGTTCTCCGGACAAAACAAGGTGTGATCAAATGCTTGAAGTGTAGAATAAGCAGCTGCACATCCAATCAAAAGTTAAGCAAATATATTCTATCTCTGCTTACTATATATATTCTGTATCTTCAAGTATTGCTTCTCTGTCCGGGTCTCTAAGTCTCTATAAGTCTGTTCCAAGAACTTTTGATCGTGGTTGGTTTTAAATTCATGTATATATGGGTTTGCTGGGTATCTTTTGTGTGGAGTGAATGGGGTGCATGTGTGAAGGTGAAAGGTCTCATGCCTGCAAGGGGGGGTTGAGGTAGTGTCCTTAGCTGGCTTTAGAACAAAGTTAATTCCTGAGGGAGGGGGAGTGAATCCCTCCATGAATGAATGAATGAATGAATGAATAGAGCTGAATAGGTTGTTGGGTATTGACAGCACAATGATTTAAATTTCAATGAGTGTGACCTGCTCTTTATGATAGTGGTTATTGCAGAAAACAGCGATTGATTAGAGAAATTATTTCAGTCCGTTGGTTAAGCCAGACAGACAAGATTATTGAATTTTGTTTTAGGTAGGACAACCATAATAGTTAGACACTAGTGTTGAGCGATTTTTATCGACAAAGTTGAAATCGGCAAGGTTTTTATGGTGATCGAATTTTCCAGATCATTCGATAATTAAGGTTAAAATCTGAGCACATCATTTGATCGCGCCTTTTTCGGCGCTTCTTAATTTTGGCGGCCAGCAAATCAATTACAAATAGAAGGGTGAATGTGTGGCCGTCATGACTGGGAGGGGATTTGGGGGCGATTGGGTGGGAAAAAACACATGACCTCGTTTTAATAGAACACGTTTCCTGTTTCAGCCTCAGGTCTCTCAGCTCTCATAGGGGAAAAGGGCCTGCGCTCGCTTGACAAAAAACTCAGCGAATTATTATTTCTGCAAAGAGAAACCCTCTACTAGTGTATCCTCCAATTTTTGTTAGATTAGAGATTTGAAGAATTTATGTAGTTAGCAAGAATTTTTAAAACAGCATCTACCCTGTAAATTCAGTGGTGGGGGCGGGGGGGGGGCCCCCCGGGCGAACACGACAACCTATCATAAAAAAACATTTGGGTAAAGTTTACCAAGACCTTTAGTGTAGACATTTTAGTGGAATATCTTTTTATTAACAGTTTGCTATTTTAAAATTTCCTGGATATTGGGGACCTGAACTTTAAATTGATAAACACATTTCTAGTAACTGCATCTCTTTGTTAGCTCAAAACTCCCCTTTTTTTCATATACATTTTTAGAAAGGTGTTCATTTTTAATTTTTGGACGTTATTATCCACCTTTCACTTAAATTACAATCCAGCAATCTTTAGTCAGCACAGGTTGTTTGTTTTCCAAAAAAAACCGTGTATCGACGAAAAAACACGTTACGTGTTTTTTTTTTCTTTTGCGCACCCAGTACTGTTCATTGCGCAGCATCTACTAAATCTTA
>JAODAL010071031.1:0-15687 GCA_025379985.1 Phyllomedusa bahiana
CCCCAAATAAACACATTTTGTTGTTGGGAATTTTTTTCCTTCTACGGTGGGCACCGTATGGGCTGAATGATGTTATATTTTAATAGGTTGGACTTTTACAGATGTGGCAACATCAATTATGAGTAAATGTAATTTTTTATTTATAAAATGGCAAAAAAAGTGTGTTTTGAACTTTTTTTTATATGTTTAAAACTTTTGTATACTTGTAATTGTAGTCCCCCAAGGGTATTTGACCACTAGCGGGCATGAATATCGCTCTGCATTATATAGATACAGAATAGATATCTTTCCTTAGACTTCCAGCTGCCATGGCAACCGCTTGCCACCCTGTGAGCTCATTGCAGGGGTGTCAATTAGGGAGAGGAATCTAAAGAGTTAAACATCAGGGATGGGAGCTGTCTTTGATCTCCTCTCAGCAGGTGCATCGCTCCTCACTGAAGAGCTGTGACATCATCATTTTGTATTTGCAGTAGAAGGGGAAGGTTTTCTGGGCAGAACAGATCTGCAGCCTCCAGCCGTTTTCTTGTGTCTGCAGTGCCTTCAGCTTCAGGCTCCACAAGCTCCTTGATGTGCTATAACCAGTTATACACACAGCCTGAACTGATGAAACACATGTGAGGAATGCACATTGCCCCCCCCCCCCCCTTCACCCTCTGTTATCAGGCAGGTGACTGTGTGACTGTGTTATATGGAGGGAACACAGGACATAAGACTGTGTTATATGGGGGGATCTATGAGTTAAACAGTCAGTAATTACCCAGATCATTCACCTTAGAGCTGAGAGATGAGTATACAGCCAGCAGCCCTCGCACATAGCTGGTTTTACTTTCGGTTTTAACAGCTAAGAGGGGAGTAAACACATAGTGTGCAGGCAGTCAATCACAGGGCAGGGGGCGTGTCTGGGGCGTTTCCTGTCTGGGGACATATCCAAACAGGCTGAATGAAATGTCAGTCAGCCAATCATAGTGCAGGGGGCATGTCCAGCGGGCGGAATCAGTCCGGGGGCATGTCCCAACTAGCCAATCACAGAAAAGGGGGCATGTCCCGACTAGCAGCAGCAGAAATAGAAAACAGATGCACAAAAAAGCTCATGTCTACTATACTAAGTGACTTAGGTAATGCAAACCAGTTACAAAAGTGCTTATTTTTACTGTCCACATAATCTGAGATATGATCTTTGTAGCGAGAAAACCCCTTTAACAGCTGGCACCTGCAACTGAGCATGCTCCTTAGCTCTTTACCGACAATAGGAAGTAGTGGTACATCCATTGTCGTTGAGGAGTAAATAAGTTCAAGATAGAAAGTCACAGAAAAATGGGACATTATTTACTTAACCCCTTACCGCCGGAGCCAGTTTTGGCCTCTCTGACAGAGGCCCATTTTTGAAATCTGGCATGGGTCACTTTATGTGAGAATAACTTTTTGACACTTTAACCTATCCATGTGATTCAGAGATTGTTTTCTCGTGACACATTGTGCTTTAAACTTCAAAAATTTCTGCATGTAAGACAGATAGTTATTCCACTCAAAATAGTTTATAACTAGCATCTAACATATTTCTGCTGTTGTTTGGCATCATTTTTTTTAATGTCTTTTTTTTTTTTTACGACATTAGGGGGCTTATAAATTTAGTAGTAATTTTCAAATATTCAAGAAGATTTGCAATATACATTTTTTAGGGACCAGTCCAGTTCTAACGTGACTTTGATTGACCTGTGTGTTAGATACCCCCATAAATGACCTCATCTAAGAAACTACACCCCTTAAAGTATTCAAAACCGCATTTAGGAAGTTTATTAACCCATTAGGTGTTTCACAGGAATTAAAGCAAAGTGGAAGTGAAATTTCAAAATTTCACTTTTTTGCAGATTTTCAATTTTATACATTATTGACAAGAATACGGTAAATGTGATCAGGGAAATGCAAATTAATATTGATTTACCAGATTCTGCCGTTTTCAGAGATATCCCATATGTGGCCCTAGTGCATCATTTGGCTCAACCACAAGCCCCAGAATAGGAGGAGCACCTACTGGACTCTGGGGCCTCATTTCATTACGATTTTATTTAGGGGCCATTTCAGGTTTTCGGACACCCTAAGGTTCTAAAACTTAATAAATACCTGTAAAAAGACCCCATATTGGAAACTACACCCCTTACGGAATATATCCAGAGGTGTAGTGAGTATATCGACCCTACAGGCGTTTCACAAATTTTTTTAGCATTCGGCTCTGAAAATAAAAAAATATCTATTTTTTCCAATAATCTGCAATTTTAGCTGAAAATGTTTAATTTTTACAAGTAATCTTGGAAAAAAAGGCCCAAAATTGTGTTACGCAATTTCTTCCAAGTTTGCCAATACCCTACATGTGGGTGTAAACTGCTGTTTGGGCGCATGGCAGGGGGTACAAGGGAGGGAGCACTATTTGGCTTTTGGCACAGATATTGGTGGGGCCATGTCGCATCTCCAAAGCCCCCCTAAAGTACTATAACAGGTGAAACCTTCCAGAAGTTTCCCCATTTTGGATTCAACAACCCTCAGGGATCTCATCTAAGGGTGTATTTTGCATTTTGGGCACACAGGTGTTCCGTAGTTTTTTTTTAGCATTGGGCCATGGAAATGGAGGGGGAAAACGCGGTTCCGCCATTGTTTTTGGGCTTCATTTTTACAGTATTCGCCATACGGGATAAATGACGGGACAACTTTACTATGGGGTTCGGTACAATTACAATGATAAAAATGTTATATAGTTTTTTATGTTTTATTACTTTTACACAATGTGGCGGCTGGGTAATGGATCCGCCGGACCACAGCAAGCGATGATAGTTAAGCCACGCCAGGGAACGGAATCTAAGTAGACCCCGGTTTTCACCAGAGCCCGCTGCAAAGCGGGATGGACTTGCTGCGGGGGTGAGGCTACCAGTCGTCCCCCCTGACGTGACTTGCTTGCGATGGCGGCCGAGGTGCAGCGTGGTACAGAATCGTAGTCCGAGAATTGTAGTCGTGGCAGGCAAAGGTCAGGGCGGGCCCGGCAATGGTTCGTGGTCGTGGACAGGCAGGAAGGTCAGGGCGGGCGGCAGATGTTCGGAGTCGAGAAACGTAGCAAGGGGTCTGGTACATGTTAAGGCGAAAATATACTTTAGGAACGCTTTCTCTAAGGCTCGGGGCAACATAGATCCAGCAGGGAAGTGATGTGGATGCAAAACCTATATAGGGACAGCGCCCGGCAATTACCGGCGCACTGTCCCTTTAAATTTACATGGACGAGGGCACGCATGCGCATTCCGGCCGGCAGGGGACGAGGACCGGACGAGAGCGAGGCCAGGTGAGTGGATGGGACGGGTGCGACCACGGCCAGCAGTGCGGCCCACGGCGCCACCCGTCCCCACCGGAAACCCGTCATGGGGAACGCGGGTGCGACCGGATCGTGGCGCAACCCGTTACAGTACCCCCCCCCCCTTTAGATCTCCCCACCTTTTTAGGCTTCCGAAATCTGAGGATGAGATCCCGATTCTGGATGTTAGATTCTGGCTCCCAGGATCTCTCCTCGGGTTCCGAACCCCCTCCAATCCACGAGGAAAAAAAACGTCCCCCTCTGATCGTCTTCACAGCCAAGATGTCCTTTCCTTCGAAGCTGTCAGCGGATCCGGCTACAGTGGAAGGCGGTACATTCTTCCGCGAGAACCGGTTCAGAACCAGAGGCTTAAGGAGGGATACATGGACTGCGTTTGGGATCCGGAGAGATGGAGGAAAAACAAAGCTTGTATGTCACCCGGGTTCAATTGCCGAAGAACCCTTTAAAGGGGTCCGAGGAAGCGAGGGCCCAATTTAAGACGGGGAAACCCTTTCAGGCACAAAATACCTTGAGAAGAGCCAAATTTGGGGTCCCCAGGGAGAAACGTCGGGCAGGTCTTCCCCTTTTTGTCAGCCTGAGTTTTCATGCGGGCAGAGGCCCGAAGTAGAGAACGTTGCTCTCTTGCCAGAGGGTCTTGATATCCGAACTTGGTCGTTGACAGCGGCACATCCGAGTCAAGGGCAGGGGAAGGGGGGGTGCGGTGGCGGCCATAGCCCTACAAAGAACGGGGAGACGCCGGCTGCATCCGGTCATGATGGTTATAAGAAAATTCGGCCCAGGGGAGCAGCTGGGTTTCCATTGTTCCTGACGCCGATACAAAGTGACGCGGGTATTCTCCCAGAATCTGGTTCACCCTCTCCACCTGCCCATTGGCCCTGAGGGTGATAGGCCGATGAAAAGTCCAACTTGACTTGCAGACGGGGAGCACAAACGCACGCCAAAATCGGGATACAAATTGAACACCGAGGTCGGAGACAATGTGTGAGGTAGTCCATGTAGCCGGAAAATATGCCGGAAGAAAAGACTAGCCAATTGGGGGAAAGACGGCAGGCCAGGGAGAGGCACAAAGTGGGACATCTTTGAGAACCGGTCCGTGACCACCCAGATGACCGAATTTCCCAGAGGAAACGGGTAGGTCTGTGATGAAATCCATACTATGTGCGCCCAAGGGATTTCGGGGCACGGGCAAGTGGATGCAAGAGACCTGCGGGCCTTTGCGGGGACTTTGTTCCCGGGCAAGAGTGACACAGGCGAAGGTGAAGTCCTTGACATCTTGTGCTAGAGTCGGCCACCAGTCGTGCCGCGAGATCAAAGCGTAAGACTTCCGAGCTCCGGGATGGCCAGCCACGAAGGAGCCCATCCCCCACTCCAGAATTTTCTTCCTGAGTGCCAGCGGCACGTAAGTCTTGCCCATAGGAATGTTTTGGAGATCTGCGGGAGCCACGTGAACTAACCGTTCGGGGGAAATTATGTGTTGTGACACGGGTTCTTCACCGACCACGTCCGAGGCACGGGAGAGGGCATCAGCCTTGATGTTTTTCTCAGCAGGCCGTAAATGTATACGAAAGTCGAAACATGAGAAAAAGAGCGACCACCGGACTTGGCGAGGGTTTAAGCGTTGGGCCGCCTGAAGATGCAACAAATTTTTGTGGTCCGTAAAGATGTTGATTGGATGACGAGCCCCCTCCAGCAGATGTCGCCACTCCTCTAGGGCTAACTTGATGGCCAAGAGTTTGCGGCCCCCAATGGCATAGTTCCGCTCTGCCGGGCGAAAAGGGCCCTTTGAGAAGAACCAAACATGTGAGATCTTGCCTTTGGGGCTTTTCTGTGTGAGGACCACACCTGCCCCCACGGAAGAGGCATCCACCTCCAAGGAGAACGGCCTCTCGAATCAGGCCGGACCAAGACGGGAGCAGTGGAGAAGGCAGTCTTTATATCCACAAACGCTTTCCAGCCTCCGGAGGCCAACATCTCGGTTCGCATTCTTCCCTAGCGAGGGCCACGATAGGAGCCCACCAAGGTGGAGAAGTGGGGAAAAAAATTGTTGGTAATAATTCGCGAAGCCAGGAAGCGCTGTATTGCCCGTAGACCGACAGGACGGGGCCATTGCAGCACCGCAGAGAGTTTTGCCGGGTCCATCTTTAGGCCTTCAGCCGAGACTAGTAGCCGAGAAAGGTAGGCTGGTCCGAGGGAATAAACAATTTCTCCAAGCTTGGCGTACAGTCGGTTGCTGCGCAGATGTCGCAAACCTGGGCCATTGTGCCCGGTGAGTCTGAAGATCGGGGGAGAAAATCGGGATGTCATCTAGGTACACTATGAAGCATGTGTACAAGAGGGTCCCGGAAGACATCGTTGACGAGTTCTTGGAACACCGCTGGAGGGATTACAGAGCCCAAAGGGCATCACGAGATACTCAAAATGTCCATCTCGGGGGTATTAAACGCCGTCTTCCACTCGTCCCCTCCCGAATTCTGATGAGGTTATAGGCTCCTCACAGATCCAATTTGAAAACACCTTAGCCCCCTTGAGACGGTCAAAAAGCTCTTGAGATCAGGGGAGAGGGTAGCGGTTTTTCACGGTGATCTTATTTAGACCCCTGTAGTCTATACACGACGGAGGGAACCAATCCTTCTTCTGGGACGAAGAAAAACCTGGCTCCGGCTGGGGAGGAGGACTTACGAATGAATCCTTTCTGCAGGTTCTCCCGAATGTAGGCCGACATGGCCTGAGTCTCCGGCACGGACATCGGGTAGACCCTTCCACGGGGAGGACTGGTTCCTGGGAGGAGATCAATAGGACAGTCGTAAGGCCGATGTGGTGGCAGCGAATCGGCCTCTTTCTCGGAGAATACATCCCCAAAGTCCTGGTACTCTGTCGGCAAGCCTGGCAACGGCTTGACAAGCGGGTGCGGAGAAGTGGTAGGCACCGGGCGTGGTACCTCCAAGCAAAGGTTCTGGCATTCCGTTCCCCAACACAGGATTTCGCCTGTCTTCCATCGAGCGTAGGGCGTGATGTTGCAGCCAGGGAAGCCCCAAGAGGATCGCCGAGGAAGCACGGGACAATACGTGGAACCCGATCTTCTCCTTATGTAGCAACCCTACACGGAGAGTCACCGGCCAGGTTATGTACTGGATGGGGTCACTGAGGAGCTCCCCACTGACCGAAGAAATAAGCAGCGGCTTCTCCAGCCGGACTACAGGTATGCGGAACCGGGTTACCAATGAGGCAAGGATGAAGTTCCCGGCAGAGCCTGAGTCCAGGAAGGCAGAACTCCGGAACGAAGGACCAGCATCAGAAGTCACCTCCACTGGCATCATCAAACGTGGAGAGGAGGAAACTGCATCTAGGACCGCCTCTCCTACGGCACCTAGGTGTGAGCGTTTCCCGGACGCTGGAGACGAAGCGGACAGCTTCTGCAGAAATGGTCCGGGCTGGCGCTGTAGAGACATAGCTTTTTGGCTCGACGACGGTTCAGCTCCTGCTCCCCATAAATGGGCCTGTCCACTTTCATGGGTTTTCCCCCTCAGAGGCTTGAGGGGGGAGCAATGGAGAATGCTGAAAAACCGCCAGGTGAAAACGCCGACGGGGGCGTGCAGAGTCTCTTTCCTGACGCAGCTCCTCCTGCCTCTCTGCGAACCTTATATCGATATGAGTTGCCAGATGAATTAGTTCACTCAGGGAGGACGGGAGGTCTCTTGCTTCCAAAGCGTCTTTTACCCGGCTGGACCAGGCCCTTTTTGAAAGTGGCGCAGAGGGCGGCATCATTCCACGTGAGCTCCGAAGTCAGGGTACGGAACTGTACCGCATAGTCTCCCACAGAGGAGTCGCCTTGACGAAGGCCCCAAGAGGGCGGTCTCAGCAGAGGAAGCACGCGCCGGCTCCTCGAAGACGGCGCGGAATTCCTGGAGGAAGGACTGTAGATCTGCAGTCACAGGGTCGTTTCTGTCCCAGAGAGGAGTTGCCCAAGCCTGGGCCTTCCTGGATAGTAGGCTCACTAAGAAGGCCACCTTAGACCTCTCCGAGGCAAACTGATCCGCCATCAGTTCTATGTGCATAGAGCCCCTGGGGAATGAAACCCCGCAGAGCTTGGGATCCCCGACAAAGATGATGGGTAAGGGGAGCCGAAGCTTGGGTCCCACGGTAGCCAATGGAATGGCTGACGTAGACGGAGTCACCGACGGAGACGGAGACTGTTGCTGGGATGCAAGGAGCGACGCATCATGGCGGAGAGCTGGCCCAACGCTGTGCCTGTTGTGCGATTTGCTACGACTGCTGGGCAACCATCGTCTAAGATCCGCATGCTTGGCAGGGCACCTTGGCGGGATCCATGGCTGGATCTAACTGTGGCGGCTGGGTAGTGGATCCGTCGGACCGCCGCAAGCGATGATAGTTAAGCCACGCCAGGGAACGGAATCTAAGTAGCCCCCGGTTTTCACCAGAGCCCGCCGCAAAGCGGGATGGACTTGCTGCGGCGTGAAGCAACCAGGTCGTCCCCCCTGACGTGACTTGCTGCGATGGCGGCCGAGGTCAGCGTGGCACAGAATCGTAGTCCGAGAACGTAGTCGTGGGCAGGCAGAAGGTCAGGGGAGGCAGCAATGGTTCATGTCGTGGACAGGCAGGGAAGGTCAGGGTGGGCGGCAGAGGTTCGGAGTTTGAGAAACGTAGCAAGGGGTCTGGTACACGGTAAGGCGAGAATATACTTTAGGGAAAGCTTTTTCTAAGGCTCGGGGCAACATAGATCCAGCAGGGGAAATGACGTGGATGCAAAAAACCCATATAGGGACAGCGCCCGGCATTACCCAATTACCGGCCACCCGTCCCTTTAAATTTACATGGACGAGCGAGGGCGCGCATCGCTATAACGGCGGCAGGGGACTAGACGGACGGGAGCGAGGCCAGGGGAGTGGATGGGACGGGTGCGACCACGGCCAGCAGTGCGGCCCACGGCGCCACCCGTCCCCGCCGGGGACCCGTCATGAGGAACCCGGGTGCGACCGCGGTCCGTGGACCAGATCGCGGCGCAACCCGTTACACACAATAGAAGCGAGTTTTATAAAAAGTTGCGTTTTTATGTTGTCCTATTCTGACAGCCATAGCTTTCTTAAATTTTTTGCATATGGAGCTGCTTGTGGGCTTTTTTTTTACGAGATGTTGATGTTTTTATTGCTACCATTACGGGGGGGCATGTGATGCTTTTATCACATTTTATTAAGGTTTTTGTGAGGCCCTTTTGTACAAAATACAGCAATAATGGTAGTGTTTTTTATTTTTATTTTTTACAGCGGTCACTGTGTGGTATAAATGACATGCTAGTTTTACTCAGCAGGTTGATACGATTACAGCGATACCACATTTGTATATTTTTTTAATGTTTTACTGCTTTTACACAATAAAAACACTTTTATTTGAAAAGGAAAACACGTTTTTGCATCACCGCAGTCTGAGAGCCATAACTTTTTTTATTTTTCTGTTTATGGAGGGACTTTTTTTTGCGGGATGAGTTGACGTTTTTATTGGTAACATTTTTGGGGGGACAAGACTTTATGATCGCTTTTAAATCCGTTTTTTGGAAGGCAGGGTGAAGAAAATACTGCAATCCTAGCAGTGTTTTTTATTTTTATTTTTAATAGCGTTCACCGTGCAGTATCCGTGACAAGTTAGTTTTACTCTGTGGGTTGAGACGATTACGGTGATACCCAATTTATGTAGTTTTTTTATTTGAAAGCACAATTTTTTTGAAAAAAAAAGTGTTTTTATTGTGTAAAACAATATTTATGCATCGCTATCTTCTAATAGCCAGAACTTTTTAATTTTTCCGTATACAGAGCTTTGTAAGGACTTTTTTTTTGCGGGATGAACTGACGTTTTAATTGTCATCACTTTGATGTTGATATTAGTTTTTGATGACTTTTTACTCCTTTTTATGTGCTGTGGGATGAACAAAAATCGCAATTCTGTGATTGTTCTTTGGTTTTTTTTTTTTACGGCGTTCACCGTACGGTTTAATTAACATGACAGATTTATAGGGTGGGTCGCTATGCACGCGGCGATACCAAATATGGGTACTTGATTTATTTTGGATCTGTTTTAGGGCGAGTGGCGTGTGTAAAGGGGAAGTGGGCGTTGTACGGGTTTTTATTTTATTTTTTGTGTTTGTGTTTTCCTTTTTCCACTTTTCTTTTTACTTTTTCACACTCTTTACACTTTTCCCCAGGGGGCAATTGCATGAACGATCGTCAGATCGTTCATGCAATAGGAGATCAGCACACAGCTTACAGCTGTATGCTGGTCTCCATGGCAACTGTCAGTCACGCTGCCCACAATGCATTGTGGGCATCGTGACATCACCAGACAACCCGGATGCTCTCATTCAGCATCCGGGCTGTCTGGTAGGAGGTCAGTACCGGCGCTCAGCGCCGTTACTGCGCCGGATCTGGGGCAGCAGGAGCTCACTCCTGCTGCCCGCAGCTGCGATGTCGCGTCCACGATGTCACGACATTGAGGGGGTAAATCCCCCGCAGCCGGAGCTCACTCCGGCCGTGGGGGATGCGGCATTATGTCAGCGGTGATATACCGCTGGTTCCATGCCGCGATCTTGCACACTCCACCTGTGAGCGCGCAAGATCGCGTTCACGTACTCATACGGCAATTTGTGGGAACCCCTACCCGACATTGACGTATGAGTACGGCAAATGTCGGTAAGGGGTTAATAACAAAGACACAAGGACTCGGTTACCACAATGACTTGACAATGAACTATCCCCAGGCGCAGGCAATATAAGCCCCAGTGACACTTCAATTGTTATATAAACAAAGGATTTAAACCAAAAAATCACTGCAAATAATAATCCCTGTTAAAACATAACCTTTACTTAGATTGTCTAAAATAATATCTAAACACCCCTATATATTAACACCACATACCTAGATGATATTGCATACCGTGTACTATCCGTCAGTGGAGTAATCGCCCTGATAAAGAGCGGCTCCGCTTTATTGACAGACCGTATCACTACATGCGTGCATAAACACCTTTATATCCCAGTTATCCCAACGCGTTTCCCCCATGTAGTTTCTGGGTTCATCAGGGGATTCAAAAACTCTTACTGTGGAACAAGATTACACTATATACAACGCATATACTACAACTCATACATTCACCATTAAGGTTAGATAGATAGACTGATACTTAGCTTGAGTGCTGCTAGGTATAAACACGATGAGTCCTGCAGCTCCTCTGGTATGTTGGCACCCAAGATATTAGGGATACCCAGTGCTAACTAGGAGAAATTTCCAGAGAAAGATCAATGGGCCATTGTATAATACTTAATAACCTTTAATATATAGATATAAAAACCGCAGTTTAGCCAAAATATATCACATAAATAGTAAAGAAGGGGTACTTAATTGCATTTGTTGTGGTACAAGACCATTCAGTTCATAGAGCTTTCAAAGAGCCGCTTCTTAGCCCCGGCAGGAGCTTTCCATCGAGACGCCAGGAGACTGGTCAGATCGTGTCTGTGCACGTAGCACGCAGCGACGTTTCGGGAGGCTCCTCCCCTTTCTCAAGCTTAATGGTGCCTTGATCAACATGGGGTTACGCAATATATGTGGCAGCTTATCTGAAGAACTAGGAGAAATGTAACAGGTGCAGGTCACTAATGAACATTAGCTTACAAACCCATCCAATCCATTTGTCCATGATTGTTTTTTGTAAATTGCTAGTAAGGCTTGTGTAGGGACTCTCAAAACAATGAGGGCCCTTGCAATGAGTTATTAATATTGGCCAATATATCAGCTAATACCTCATATATGATATTGTTCCAGTATTTAGTTTTGCTCTGTAATGCTGAGGAGCAGAGGGTGTCAGAATTTTGTGTTAGACATTTGAAATTCGCTGGGTACCTACTCAATTAAACGCTAAAGGCGTCATGAATTGGTTGTAAGCCAGCATGGTGTACCACACATAACCGTATAATTAGCACACTTTGTAGGCCTTATTTATATGCAATTGTAATACTAGCAGTCACCCCCCTCATAGATAGTGAGCAGTGTTCATCAGTATTTTTGCACTTCTGCAATCTCCCCTGAATGGTATTATGGCTTTTCTGAATGCTGGTGTGAACTAGTACTTATCTAATGTGCAGTTTTTTTTATAGGGAGTTGCCCTCCTATTGGATGGGGATGTGAGCAACTGTTCATTAGTGAGCTGCACCTGATAAGTTTATCCCATGTGGCACTGGGGCTTATATTGTGTCCTACTGGGAATGGTTATTTGTCCAGCCATTTAGCTGTAAGTATGGCCTTTTGTCTGTGTTTTTAAGTAAATATATTCAACCCTGCATACCACCACCCTTATTAGGCTGTGTTCACACGGCGTATTTGTGGAGCGTACTTCAGCGAGAAATAGAAATGTATAGAGGACACTAAGCTGCCTCGGGCCATTGAATATTCCCTTAGGGTTTCGGATGGTTCCTAAGATGCCACCAATATGCCCAAGGATTTGCAAATGGCAACAAGCATTTCCAGCCTTTTTTGAAATTACAGAAAAAGCCCAGCTACTGCAAGAGTAGGAAGAGGTGGTTGGGAAGCTTGTGTAGGGAAGCTTGTGTACACAAGCAGGAGAGAGAGAAACTGCTCTAACTCTGAAATGCAGCAAAATCGAAACAGCAATGTACACTGTGCACACAATTTTTAAGCAAGGCATATTTTGACCATAACACCATTGTTTTGTGTATTTTCCAACTCCAATTTGTATAAATTTGAATGCTTATTGGACTGAAGCATATCAGGTGATGTGTATTCATGTAAGGAGGGCAATACCCTATATCAAGGTGTGCATAGTGATTAGGCAGATTGTTTTCCTCAGGGAAAATGGGCCAAAAAAGGCATTTAACTGACTCTGATAAGTCTAGAAATTGTTAAAAGTCTTTCAGAAGGATGCAGAACTCTTGAAATTGCGAAGTTATTGGGGCATGATCACAGAACCATCAAACATTTTATTGCAAATATTCAACAGGACTTCAAATTTTTTTTAAAAAGACACACAAATTACTGAGTGAATTGACCAAAATCCTGTTATCCCCCAGTGCTGTTTTAACGACAAGTGCTGTGGTCCGACATCTGGTCCATTATCGTGTCACTTTCCCAGCCCTCATGGTGGGTCCGGATCTCAGTCTATGATTGTGCCCGCTCCCAGCCCCCTCACACCCAATCCGCTACTTACTTCTCCAGTGCTCCGTGCAGTCGCTTCCTCCTCCCTGTCTGTCAGTCAGCCATGTGCTCACAGCTAGCCTTTAGTGGGCCACCCAACTTTCCTCAGCCAATGATTACCGGCCGTTGGCTATTTCTGGACACCTGACCCTGCATCCCATACCTAGTTATTGATGTCTCTTCCGTGGGTGTCAGCAATTCCTGTGTGTTTTCCTGATTGCTCTACTGTTACCGCCCTCCACTAAGTTCCTGACCCTGCCTTGTCTGCCGCCTGCCCTGACATCACTTGTACACTGCCAGCCCTGAAAGTTTGCCTGTTCCCGATGACGCCTCTGCATCATGCTCTGGTACCACGCAACTCTTCACGTCAAATGTCAACTTGAGGACCTACATTGTGGGTAGCGACCTGGGAGTTCAGGGCAGCAAAATCTAACCTGTGTTGTGGCTGGGTCTGGTAAACCCCCCCCCCCCAAAAAAAAAAAACGGGGGCTCCTTAGACTCTGCTCCTTGGGGTAAGGTAAGCCAGCTACAACTACATCAAAGTACTCCACTGCATGGCTAGCCAGTAATGACCTTAAAAATAAAAGAATAATGACATGGCCCCCTTTCTTACCTGACCTAAACCCTAATTAGGATTTGTGGGCACTTGTTAAACAAAAGATTTGTGGTGAAGGAAAACCGTCCACGTGTCTGAACAGTGTCTGGAAGGCTGTGGCTCCTGCTACATAAAAAGTAGATCGTCAACAGATTCAAAAGATTAAGAAACTAGCAGGTTCCCCGGGTGGAAAGTGTATGATTGTTATGAGTGGATATATTAGTTACTGATTTTTATTTGTTTTGGAAATGTCAGAAATGTTTATTTGTAAATTTTGAGGAGTTTATTATTTTCACTTAACATAAAAATAAACAAGTGATGTGAACATTTCCGTTTCCATTTAGTTGCATAATATTATCTTATTCTCTTAAGGGAGCCAAAACCTTAGGGCCCGTTTACACGGCAATGGACAAATACCGGTCGGTTTATCTGACCGGTATTTGTCCGGTTTGTGTGCCGTGCACACGACCACAGGGGGGACGGCTTTTCTCCGCAATAAGCGGAGAAAAGCCCTCCCCCTTCACATTCAAATGCACATATTCCGTCTGAAAACCGAACAGAAGAATGTGCTTGTAGAGTGTGTATCGGGCAGTCCGCGGGCGGAAAACCCGTGCAGTGGGGACTGCTGCACTGGTTTTCCATAGAAGCCCATTGTGCTCGTTTGCGGATGGTTTTTCAGGCGGTCTGCAAAACCACAAACCATCTGAAAAACCGGCCGCAAACCCTTGCCGTGGGGACATGCCCTTATTTTTACTTTCTTAAAGCGAAGCTGTCACATTGAACATGCTATCTGATCTGCTGGTAGCATGTGATGTAGCAGAATTAGTTGAGCAGATTAATATTTTGTTCTGTGGTGAAAGATTCAGGAGAACTTTGTATTTTATTCATTTAAATACCTGCTCATTTTGGGTTAAGAAGTTCAACAGGTGGTTTTATCAGTTATTGGATTGTGCATGCAGAGAGTCGCATGTCTCACGATTACCGAGACTCAACCCTAGATAATCAGCAATTTTAAATAAATTTTTTTTGAATTTTCCATGCCGAACAAGTTAAATTACTAAAGATGTCTTTCATGTTTCATTTTGGATAAGATTAATAAAAACATACAGTTAAAAAAAAAAAAAAAAAAATACATGCTCATTTTGGGTTAAGAAGTTCAACAGGTGGTTTTATCAGTTATTAGATTGTGCATGCAGAGAGTGCTGTCAGTCACTGATAACACCGCCCACCAGACTCAACCCAGAATAAACAGCAATTTAAATAAATTACACATTTTAGTGAATCTTTCCCTGCCGAACAATATATCAATCTACTCAGCTACTCGTGCTCTATAATATGCTGCCCACAGATCAGACAGCATGTTCAATGTGACCGGTTTCCTTTAAATATTTAGGTTTGACGTTCATTAAAATTTTTAATTGACTGATAGCATATTGTACCATTTGCCTAATAATTGTGCACACAGTGCATTAGGTGATAAACTTTATTAACCTTTGTCCTCATGTTTTAAGCTAATCAATAAACTGGGAATGCCCCTTTAATTTCATTGCTTAATGTGCCAATTACAGATTGGTGACTGGTGGAGGCAGCACGCATGGATATCTAGATGCCTAAGTATCCCACAGCATTATACCTTGCTTGACCCTCTAATTCTCCAGACTTAAACCTAATTGAGCATCTGTGGAACCACTTGGATTGTTGAAATGGATACTCACCCATGCACCCTCCAACTAAGGCACACCGGTGGAGTTGATTCTAGGGTACATTACTGCAGTTGCTCCCGCTCTCTGCCTTTTTCTACTTTTCTCCCTAAAAAGCAGCTCTAGAATTGCTTTGCCTAGAGGTCCAGAGGTTTCCCCTGTGGGCATGCCAAGCCTTAGATTTATCATGCAGAATGAACTATTGTGATAAATCTGGCACTCTAACTTTACATGTTTAAGTATTAGACATTAATAAACAAGCACCATTATGTGCAGTAAAGTCTGCAGCTGGTGTTAGGCAGTAAAGCATAACATCAGCACTTCTTTTCCTGAGTGCGCCGGACAACAGCATCTGGCAAGTCTTGGTTATGTTTGTCTCTGCAACCTAGATGAGGAATCGAAGGAAAGACTGATTGGCTGAGCAATTATCTAGGAGAGGGTGTCCTCCAGGATGATGGAGAGCCCCTAAACTTTAGCAGAAGACAAGCTTATTTAAAACTGATTTTAGAACCAAATCACCAGAGGTCTTATTAACGGGGTTTTCCAATATATATATAAAAAATAAAATAAAAATCTGGATTCTGCTGAGCCCAAAAAAAAGATACTCCCCTTCCTTCTCACTGCAGTTTCAACAAAGACTTTTAGAAGTCTCTCCCTGGTCTTCTGTACCCTCCTGAAGCAGTCACGTGCCACTCCATTACATCAGAGTTCGGAAGTGTCCCTGCGCACCATTTTTGTAAGTCTGGTGAGAGACACTTTGGCAACATGTCAGCAAAGAGGCGCCTCCACACCAGTTTTTAGGCATTTTAAAAGAGTGTTTCCCT
>JAODAL010071032.1:0-15686 GCA_025379985.1 Phyllomedusa bahiana
CACCCTTGCAGGCTCCTTGCCCATTCGGGCTGGTTACGTTGGAAGCGTTGGGTTTTTGGTTTTCCCCTCGGGGACATCCAGCCTGCAAGGGCCCGCTTGGATGTGGAAAAAGCCCCCCTTACAGCTGCGGCTTTTTTTAAAAGGGCCCTTCAGTTCCTGCGCTGTGTCTCAAACTGCACACGGGCTTGTCATTTGATTCACTTTGCTTACCCCAATTGTGGGCCCACAGCTCATTTTTTCTGTGTGGGCAGTCGCCCCCTCAAGGTACTTCCCCAGCTCCTCCATGGGCAAAAAAATTTTTTGAAAGAACAACACAGTCTTTGCAGCAACGTTTGTTTAAGATGTTTCAAAAAACAGGCTTTGGGCCCCTTTAAATCTTGCTGCAGCAACTTTAACCTTGTCCCACTCTTGAAAACATTCCTATGCATATTTTTCTGAAAAAAACTGTGAATTTCCCCACGGCATCCTCCCCATATGTGACGCTCACTCACGTTTCGGCCCGCCTTTTGGGCTCGGCCCAGGGGTTTTCAGCTTGGATCGCCCTTGGGTTTTTAAACGGATTGGCACACTGACATTTTTTCGGGTTTTTTTTTAATTTGGGGCCTCAGCCAGTTTTTCAGGCCAGGATAAAAAACAAAAAACCTCAGGCCGTCTGGCCACTTTAATACAATATAGTGGCCCTCCAACCCCCGTGATCTGTGTTTTCCACAAGGACACTAAAACCCCAATATCCTTACTGTTGCAATACTGCCTGGGGGGCCCAAGCCCTTCTCCTTGGCTCCGCTGCTGCCCACCAAAACAGCAGACCCCCCCCCCCCCTGATTACCTGGAGCAGCAGCCTTTTGTAGGGCCCCCAGGGCCCTGCCAAAAAAAACCCGTCTGGAACCGGGGAGTAGACACCCACCAACACATGCCTATCCAATAAGAGCCGACCCAGCAATGGCTATGAGGCGGCCCCAAACCCATATGTGACTGACAGCATAAATGGACGGCTCTTACCCCCAAGGCCAGGTACCCTTGGTGGCGTGTTGCTTGTGGATCTTCTGAAAAGTTCCTTACTGGGAGAAACATGCAAAAAGCTTTTCTGTCGACGGGGTCCCTTTTTATATATATATATTATATATTAAAAACACCAGCGGGTGCGATCCCCTACAAAAGCTCCTTGAGCCAAGGATGCAACCCTATGTCCAGGTGAGTAAAGGTGTTAAGAACTTTGGGGGGAAGCCCCCCTGGGCCTTATTCCCCATTCGTTTATTTAAATTGTCTTTGGCCATTTTTTCAATCGGCTTTTATTATATTAGTTAGTGGATTAACAGTTTTTTATAAAGACAATTAAGATTGTCTTTATAAAATGAATGTATTGTGTGCTAGCATTGCTGCAGAGGATAGAGAAGGGGGGGTCGCCTGTCTTTGCTCGAAACCCCTGCTTTACATTGGTCTGCTGGCTGTCGCCCCAGAAGGAAGCGTCTTTTAAAGATGAAGGACAAAAAAGTTGCTTTTGTAAAGACAAGCGGGGATAAGGCGGGATTGCGGGAAAACCTTTGTCGTGTGGTCTTATGAGCCAAAGTTAAACTTATTTTTTTTAATGCGTCAGCATTGTGGCTCCCTCAAGGGGGGAGTACAAAGAAAGTGTGTTTCCTACAGTAAAGATGGTGGTGGGAGTGTCATGGTTTTTGGGATGCATGATTGCTGCCGGCTCTGGGGAGCAACAGTCATTTATGGAAAAACCTGGGAAAGCCAACATGTTTTGTGCATACTAAAACAAAAAATGATCCCTTCCTTTGGGAAAATGGGCCACAGGGGGGTTTCCCTTGCTAAAGAAAAAGAGAGTAAAGGGGCCCGGATGGTCGTTTTACACTTATGCAAGCTGTGCACGGATACTTTAATTTTATCAAAAGTCATTCTTTATGTTGTTCAATTTAAAAATATAATACAAAAGTTATCACTTTTTTGAGTTTTTTACATATTAAAAGTAATAGCGATAGTCTTCATTAAATTAAAGAATGTGTTGGTAGATCTATGCGTCCCATGTGTTTTAGGGACGTAAAGTATTTTTTTTCGGGATTGTATGCTGTATTTGGAGCAGGGCTTTGACCCTGGGATTTATTTTTCCTCTTGCTTGGGGCTTTTTGGCATTGCCTATGGTTTTTTATCTTTTTTGGAAACAGTGTAGGATTATAGGCTAAAACTGATGGACCTGGGGTTTTTTTTCCCAACCTTATTACTTTTTGGTTTGCGTACCCTTTCCCTGTATCCTTCATCGGGTTTTTATAATCTTTCCCTTCTGCCATTTAATTGGGCCTTTTAAATTTTGTTAATTCCCAATCAAAAAAAGTCTGAAAGGTGATGGTTAATGGGGGAAAAATGTTTAAAACAGTTGTCAGAGCTCTACCTGTAATGAGCAGGGGCCCTGTGTCCATCAATCCTGGGGTAATTTTAAAAAGCTTTTATTAAAAAAGAAAGCAAGATTTTGAAAGCCCTTGGAAAAATTTGATACAAAAAATGTCCTTGAAAATTGCTGGGGCTGTTTTAAAGGGTCCCCCCACTCCTTTTTATATATTTACCTTGTCCCTGGCATCCCCAAAGTTTTGGCCTTAAAAAAATGGAAAAAATATACCATGTTATATTTAAAAATAAATGAATGGTGGAACATTTACCCAATTAAATTTTTTCTTTTTGGGGCCAATGGACTCATTGCAAATCAGCACTTTGTATTTTTTGAGCACAGGGGAAAGGATTCTCAAAGTAAAAGGGGGCCAAGAAAAAAAAATAAAGGGGGGTTTTCCCCACGGGCAAAAAGGGGTTCTATCGGGTTTTTAAGAAAGGGTTTTCGGATTTGAAAAAAATTCGGTAACCCTTTTAGTTGATTTAAAGGAAAAATCTGGTAGCAGACCAAATGACGGATTTTTTTTCCGCCAGAGTTTTTTTTTAACCCCGGCAAAAGGAAATACTTAGAATGAAAAATGTTCTTTCGCCCCCGTTTCAGGCAGAAATGAACATGTGAAAGTGAAGGGGGGGGGTTTGAAAAAACTGCAAAACCGGGGGCAAAAGCCATCCCCCCCCGGGTGCCAAAAAAGGGCGGGTAGTTTATTGGTCGGGAAAAAAAACCGGGGGCCCGGGGTTTTGTCTTTTGCCAAGTGTGGAAAAGCACCCTAAAAAGAAAAAGTACAATTTAAAAAATTTGGGTGGTCTCCGGGGCCCGGAAAAAAAATTCCGGGTTAGGGGGTTTCAATTTTTTGATGCAAAATATGCCCTTAAAAAAAAACCAAAGGGGAAACCCACTGTTTTAAAAAAAATGTAAAATTGGGAATCTCCCCAAACTATTGTGGGAAGGGCTACACCAAAAAGAAAGGGCATAACTTCACTTAGGCTCCTTTTTGGGGAGGGGAAAGGATTTTTTGAAATTTGGAAAGGGGGCGGGTTTCTTCTTGGTCTGGGCCCCCTTTTCCCCCCCTCTTCCCCCTTTCCTCGCACACAGGGCAAACCCCTCCTTCCCAAAAACAAACAGGTGGAGGGTGAAGGGGAGGGTTTGGGTTTTCCAGAGTCTTGGGGGGGCCCCGTTTTGTGCCCTTTCCTAAGGGGCCCGTTGCAGGCTGCAAAAAACAGCTTTTCAAATGTCCCGCCCCTTCCCCCGGAGACAGGGAGAGGGCCCGAATTTTGGTTTTGGAGAAAGGGCCCGTGAAAAATGTGGGATGCTAATTGCCGGCGGGGGGGATTTTTTAAGTGTTTTCCCATACCCCCCGGGTTAGCATTTCCCAAAATTTCCAAAATCTCCAAACAAAAACAAAAACAAAACCTGTCCCGAAAAAGGGAAAAGGGCAGCTTTTTTGGAAAAAGGTTACTATACTCCCGGATTTTGTCACTAGATACAGGCAGAGCATGAAGCGTTGGGCATCCTCCCTTTATCTGTTTTTATTAGTTTTTGTCAGAGCCCACCCGGGAACCAAACCCTGAAATTTTAATAAAACAAACACCTTCAATTTCTGTCAAATCTACTTTACCCCCGGGTTTAGCCTCAAACTTCTACTCTTTCCCCAATCTGTGTTTTGAAAAGCAGGGGAAGCAGGCCAAAAACAGGGGTTTAAACCACACAAAAGCCAGAGGGCCCCCCCCTCTCTCCACTACAGAAGGGATTTTGTGTGGGGGGGGCTCTTGGGGCTCTGCCGTTTTGAGAAAACTGAAAAGTCACCAGGCCTGGGAGCCAGTGAGATAAAAGGGGTTCAAAAAAGGGCGGCTGGGGATAGTGATTAAAGGAACTGGTTTTCACTTAACCCACCCAAAGGGGATTTAAAAACCCAAAATCCCGTTTGGGACATTTGTAATTTGGGAAAATTTATTGCCCAAAACCTGGGTTGGTTTTTTTTAAAAATTCTTTTAATTAAAACCCCAAACATTGTAGCGGGGGGACAAAAACCCCTTTAACTCCCAAAATTAGAGTGTTGTTAAAAAAAATGGGAGGGGCCCCAAAGGGAAAAACCAAAATGCCTGGGGATTTGGGGGAGAAAAATACAAATTCAAATTTGAGTGGGGGCCCTGGTTTAGAAATCCAAGCTGGGATTAAATAAAAAAGGGGGCCAAAAAGGGAACCAAATTAAACCCCTATGATCTGCCAAACTATGGTTAATTTTTTGCAGGGACCCCCTATAAGGGGGGGGAAAAAATTTTCACAGACACTACTTTTTTTTTAACAAACAATTTGGATCCAAAAATATGTTGATTGACCCGAAGTAGCCACCAGGGTAAGGAAAAAAATTTCAGATTTAGAAAGCAAGGGGGGCAATTTTTATGAAGCTTGGAAAGGGAAAGGAAAAATTTTTGAGCAGGGGATCTGCAAAAAAACGGGCTTTTCCCCGCTTTTGGGCCCAAAATACCAAAATTCATTTATGCCCTTTTTATAAATTCCCATAAACAGTTTGGGGATGATTTGGGAAAATATGTTTTCCCCAAAAACTGGAGAAAACAAAAATTTCTGATTTTTAGGGTTTAGGGGAAATTTTTGAGTCCAAGGTTGAGGGAAAAAATGTGGCTCCCCCCAAAGGAAACGATGTTTTGTTCATTTTGTAACTGGTATCATTTAAACTGGGTTAGAAAGTGTATAGCTTTCATTTTTACCGTATGGGAATTTTAAGGGTTTTACTTTTTGTATTATATTTTTAAAATTTTTTTATATTCAGTTTATTACTATGGCTGTCCTTTTATTAAAGGGGATTATTCCCAAACCCCCAATTTAATTAGCCCTTTTAAAAAATGTAGGCAAAATTTTAAAAAAAGATTTTTCCCCAAAAACAATTTCTTTTTTGATTTTGCTTTTTTTTTCAGGCTAGAGAAATTTTTTTTTGACCCTTGTGTACATAAGTTTCCCTAGGTTACCAGCCACCTGTAGCTGCTGTGGTTGAGATGGTGAGGGTACTCTCTCTGCGTGGAGTCAGGTTACTCTTATCTGCAGCACAGGAGCTTGTTCATTTTTCTTACTGACAAATTTTAACCCTTTGGAGCTTCGTAGCCTTCTGCCCTGCTGTTAAAACCTCTCCATTATCAATGCCCCTCTAACAGTATCAGCTAGGAATAGCAGAGCTCATACACCAATCACTGCTATAGAACTACCCACAGCCTAGACAGGAAGTGAGAGTCTGAAGATAGCTGTAAATAGCAGGCTATGTGGAACACCCCCTTTAAAAAAGGCAATGTCTGACAGAGCATTTGGCACTAGAGGACTGCAGTATGCAAAAATGTCCATCTAAATACAAATTGGGCTATTATGATTAAGGGGAAGGGATAGGGATGTGTATAAGAAGGTAGAAAATGTAGTCAAAATAGGAACAATAAATTGTAAATTTTTCAAAGTAAATCTTTGAAACTATGTTTTTTTGTTGCTCTGTTGTAGCTAAAATAAAAAAGAAGTAAAATTGCAATTCTTGCTTAAAATATCCCCCAACCTTTTGTACAGCTCCTACGCAGACCTATAATTATGGATCGCAAACAACCATAAGTAGCCTGATACGTTTGTTACTATGTTTGCGAAGGACAACTGGAAGGTAGAAAAACTGTAATCAGAGACTACACAAGGTCTGTTTGTGGTCTGTTACCATGGAGACAAAAAGGTCTGCACAGCAGTTTCAGACATATAACCTATTTTTAGAAAGATTATTTGAACCTTGTATTTTGCACAGCTTATCTAATGTTAAGTTTACACTGTGCTGTTACCCCTTGCAAATGCTCCTAATGTACAACCTTAAAGTCTACATAGAGATTCAATACTCAAATTGTGGCCAAACAAGTGAGCCTTTGGCCAATGTACCTCAAGACATGCAGTATGAAATGCAGTGTTGGACTGGGGCACTTGAGGCCCACCGGTGAAGTTGATTCTTGTGGCCACCAGTGGAGTTTAATCTTGGAGCCCACCAGCAGAGTTGTTCCTTGGGGCCCACTAATGGAGTTGATTCTTGGGGCACACCAGCAGAGTTGTTCCTTGGGGCCCACTATTGGAGTTGATTCCACTGGTGGGCCTCGGGAATTAATTCGTGGGGCCCACCAGTGGAGTTGATTCTTGTGGCCACCAGTGGAGTTGATTCGTGGGGCCCACCAGTGGAGTTGATTCATGGGGCCCACCAGTGGAGTTGATTTGTGGGGCCCATCCGTGGAGTTGATTCTTGGGACCCACCACTGGAGTTGGGTCTTGGGACCCACCACTGCGGTTGGTTCTTGGGACCCACCACTGGGGTTGGTTCTTGGGACCCACCACTGGAGTTGGTTCTGGGGACCCACCACTGGAGTTGGTTCTTGGGACCCACCACTGGAGTTGGTTCTTGGGACCCACCACTGGAGTTGGTTCTTGGGACCCACCACTGGAGTTGGTTCTTGGGACCCACCACTGGAGTTGGTTCTTGGTGCCCACCACTGGAGTTGGTTCTTGGTGCCCACGACTGGAGTTGGTTCTTGGTGCCCACGACTGGAGTTGGTTCTTGGTGCCCACGACTGGAGTTGGTTCTTGGTGCCCACGACTGGAGTTGGTTCTTGGTGCCCACGACTGGAGTTGGTTCTTGGTGCCCACGACTGGAGTTGGTTCTTGGTGCCCACGACTGGAGTTGGTTCTTGGACCCATCCTACAGCTGCTGTACATGACTGCACATCCTGCACATGATTCTTGCTTTTTGTCTCTCCTTCTCTGCCTTTCCCCCTGAAAATGCCAGGCCTGCCATAACCATGGGCCACCATGACCACTTCCCCAGCTCACCTGTGGACCAGTCTGAACCTCATGAAATAGTGTTCCATAATTGCCTATGGGGCAGTATAGCATCTACTGTATGGCATATCAATGATATGCCTTGAGCTTTTTCAATAGCATCTGTTATCATATACAATAAATGGATACTGTTACGGTGACAGATCCATTAAACAGATGCCTCACAGTGGCATTTTTCCCTCATAGGCTATAATGGCAATAGTGTAATAAATTGAGTCCTTTATGAATCTATGGGTGAAATATGCTACTTTAAGGCATCCATCATGTACTCTATTTATTATATATTTCAAGCTTTCCCCTCTGTTCATGCTACATACAGGCAAAAAAAAAAAAACCAAGGACTGATGGTTAGGCATTAGAGAAATGGGAAGATACAAAATTGGGACAGGTCTTAGGTTTGACAAAGCTCTTAAGTAGAAACTGTATTGTTCAATCACAAATCAATAACTAAAGATGAAATCAAGGTGAAAACAGCAAAACTATTATCTTGAAAGAGAAAATTAACAAATGACCGAAGCAGATCACTAATACCCAAAATGCACATATAGTAGTAAAGTATAATAAACCATGTAGTACAAACGAAGACAAAAAAACACCCGCAGTCAACTAGAATTAGACAAGGGAAACTGAGAAAACGAGACAGAAACAGAGGTGTCAGATATTACGGATTCCTTAAATCACGGCGCTATAAATCATTAACCAGAGTTCTACATTGAAAAGAGATCAAAACAGGGAATCACGGGCACAGAGAACATTGATTGCTTGGCGTGAAGCAATCCTGACATTATTACTATCATTTCCAGGCATACAAGAAAGATACATAAAACACTGAGAGTCTACAGAACTTTCCCGGAGTTACTTTAAAGGTCACAGCAAATCATAGGAAGCTTGTTTTATGGGCCGATCAATTATGAAATACTAGCTCATATGTCCGATAACAGTGTCCTCAGAAAAAACCATTGACGTATTCTATTACAGAACAAATCAGCATTGACTTCCACTGCAAAATTAGGCCCTAAACGGGTTTTTCAGGATGGGGGAAAAAGGGTTTGTTGTCTTGTCTTTTTAAGGTCTACCACCGTCAAAAATTTTCATTTCACATATTGACAAGCAAAATGCGATATTATATAGAATTTGTTTTTTTATATAGTTTTTTAAAGTTCCCCTATGTACATGACTTTCTGGTTTATCTGTAGACCCCTCCTCTGTGAGCTCTGTTAGCACGGCATTAAGAGAATTGCTTGACTATTTTCGTCCAGGCCGACTATGGCCTTAGAGGTGTAAGGGTATGTTCACATGGCATGTTGGATCCAAAAAAACGGATTCAAAAGCGCTGTGTATATCACATCCAAAATGGATCCAACATGCAGGTGTGTGTGAATGCCTTTTGGCTGCCGAAGAAAACACACCCATAATTTTTAAGTAGGGGCGCCTGCATCAGAAAGACGCATGTAAACACGCATCGGTGATCAATCGTCTGAACACCGATGTGTGTTTTACATTGAAAGCAATGTAAATCACACTGCACATTATAAGATGTGTGTTTGGGTCCATGTAGGGTCCGAAACATAGATCCAAACACGCATCTAAAAACGTATCCAAAATCGGATCCAACACGCAGTGTGAACATAACTTAAGTGTTATCTGCTGGACCTGATAAATGTGATGAAAGCTGGAAACTCCCTCAATGCACAAAACAATTAACTCATTATTCTTTCATGCTTTGCTTATGTGATTGTCTGAACTGTTCTAGAAAAGTTAAGTTCTAGCAGAACTTCTCGAATTTTTAAAACTCGAACCGAGCCGAATATTTTACTGTTCGTTCAAGTAAAGTTCTGGTTTGACACGCCATTTTCAGCAGCTTTCTGCACTTTTGGCGGCCATCCAATCACCTTTCTGCACTTTTGGTGGCCATCCAATCAGTGTAGAGCACAGAGAAGTGTCAAAAACTTCATCGCTGAGGTATAGGGCTCTCACTGGCTGCTAAAATCACATGAACATGTTATAGATATTTCACTGTATTGCCTTGTGGATGCCATTTCCAGCTCACTCTCTGTACTGTACAAACTGCTCTTAGTTAGATAGCATTTTCCTCTCATAGACAGCATAGTTAGGGAGTTTGGTATTGCTGGCTTCATCTTTCCACACCCAGAAGCTGTTATTTGGCGACATAATGCCTTACGCTCATATACATGGATAAATATTATACAGAGTGCCTGGATTTGTTAAATCATACTCAGTGCCCAAAAGTTCAGTTTTTGCAGTTTTGGGGGTTCAGTAATTGTATAACCGTCTCCAAATCTACTGTGTGTCAAAGGGGCTTTTGGGCCCCCTCTGGATGCAGGGCCCGGTAGCAGCTATTACCGCTGCCACCTCCTATAGCTACGCCCCTGCTTTGCAAGCTGTCCTCATGTTTTCAGTTAGCTATTGAAAGGAATGAAGTATTTTTTAGCCTCTCAATTTTTTTTCTGTGACTCTTAGGCCATGTTCACATCGGCTTAAAATGGGCCGTATTTCGGTCCGTAATTACGCGCCGAAGTGCGCCAATTACGGGCCGAAAACGGCCCATTCATTACGGTAATTCACAGTTCTCATAGAGAACTATGGATTACGTCTCCTCTCCCCGCCCGGCGAAGCCGCCGGGCGGGGAGATAAATGGACATGTCACTTTCTAGCGGCGTATACGCGCCGCTAGCAGTGATAGTCAATGGGCCGGCGAAGTGCCGGCCCCCTGCTTACTACCCCCGCCTCCCCCGCCCCGCCCCCGTCCACACGGCGTAATTGCGGGGCGAAATTACGTCCCGCAATTAAGCCGTGTGAACATAGCCTTATAGACAAATTTTCTTCACTAAGTTGTTCCACGTATCCCTTTTACTGTTATGGATGGTAATTACAGCTTCTGCTCACCTGTATAGGTTAAAAAATTAACCAGAACATCTTCTCCCATAGACTTTAATGGGTTTCGAGTGCCAGTTCTAGTTCGAATAGAACCTCGAACCGAACTCACAAAAGTTCGAGGCACTAATCGAACTAGAACTTTTTACTGCTCGCTCATCTCTAGTCCTATGTTCTAAACTAATCTTACCTATCCCTTTCCAGAGAACAATCATTCAGTCATTACCTACTGTTTGTAATGAGACTATATAAAGATAAGCAGCATCTACAATAAGGTGACATTCAGGAGTTTTCTCTCTTTACTAGAAAAGTGCAACATTTTATATGTGATTTTTAATTGCATAGGACTGCCAGAATAAAGGATAAATTCTAATGAAAATTGTTTTACAGAAATACTGATTTTAAACACAGGACTCATTTCTGTTTAAATAACTGAAACTGCGCCACTCAAAATCCATGGCCATTGGTGTTATTGCAGTTCAGCCCATCAAATTGAATTTACACTGAAAAATCCAGGCAAAAGCGAGTTAACATAGAGGAGTTTTGCCATAACTGCAAGTTCTTACATTAAAATGGTCACAATAAGGGGAGGGGTGGGGGGGGGCAGTGGGCCAGATACTGCATTAAAACAAATATATATGTGTACATAGCCATTTTACCTCCAACCCCTTCAGGACTTCTAGGTTTCTTTTGTCAGGTGGATAAAAATGAGCGGGTGTCAGTGTCCTGCGCTGGATGAAACAGAGGCTCAAGTGTTTGATGATAGCCCTGCTGTAATGGCAAAGGTGGACAAAACCTCAGATCAGAGCTGTTTAACCTCTTAGGGTATGTTCACACAGCGTTTTTCAGATCCGTTTTTGGATCCGCTTTTCGGACCAAAAAAAAAACGCATCTAACAATGTGCAGTGTGATTTACATTCGTTTCAATGTGTTTACTTGCGTCTGTTTGATGCATTTTTTGGATCCATTGAAAGAATTGTCATGTCAATTCTACATGTGTTTTCCGCAAGTGAAATCCCCAAAGGAAACAATGGAGTGCATTTTTGGAGCCCGAGAAACGGATAGAAAAAAAGCAACACCCCATTTGGGTATGTGTTGGTACGTTTTGGATGCGCTGTTCACCCTCCGAAAAACATATTAGATTAAAATCAGAATGTGATGTGAAAGAAAACGCATTGAAATACGCATCCAAAAACACATGCAAAACGTATCAAAATGCATTTGCAGATGCGTTTTTGGATACGTTTTTTGGATGTAGTTTGGATGCAGTTTTCAATGTGTTTTTTATTTAATGAATCCAACTTTTATCCCCAAAAACAACCCAGCCCACCTCCCAAATCCATCTCCAGATTTAGAACAGTAAACATCCATCACAATCAAATAATGCAATATTAATAACAGTCAGTTCCTGTCATAATAAAAATTGTACCTGGCTGTCGGACGGCCTCCATCCACATAACTGCTAGAGTCGCAATCCCAGGAACCTCTACACCGAGATCCCCAGCACCCTATGCCTAACTAAGTTCGGTGAAGCAAGACCAGAAGTATCCAGCCATTTAGCCCATATTTTATTATACTTAAGTTTGGCTCCTCTTTTAAAATACAACACTTCTTTCCAATGCAATCTGCCAGTTCACTTTATTAACAAAATCCTGTGCTGACGGGGGTTCTGCATCCAGCCACTTTGTCGCTATTAACTTCCTTGCCATAAATAAAAGCCTAGATATCGTGATTTTCTCAGCCTCTGAAACAGTTAAAGGAGTTGTCTCCCCACAGAGTTTCATAGGATGCATGAATGAAATACTCTGTCACTTCCGGGTTCAGACTGACTAATTTTGCATAAGCTCCATGCTTGTACAGCTCAGTGCCCCGTTGTGCTTTCAGTTGCTAATTAGATCAGATTAGCTTCTCAAACTACTAACAGGACTTCTTATCTGATCCCTCAAACAAAAGCCTTAATTACAGTTCTGTTTATTTTACATAAATCAAGCTTTTTACTGCCCAGCAGCACTGACACTGCCCTGACCTGTGTGATGACTCCACTCATGCTATCTCATAGAACAAACAGCAGGGGAGAATTGTTTACAGGTCAGTTACTGAGGAACTGAAATAGCCAGGAGGTCATAAATTCACTTGTATCTCCTTAGGGAAAACAGAGGAACAAAGCAATATATTTGGAAAAAAGTCCTTATTTTGTGTTCCCTACAATTTGAAAGCTAATTTTTTGTAGCGAGACAACCCCTTTAAGTCTCCTATGTATCCCAAAATACAAACCAACGGATTCATCTCCATGGTAATTTGAAAAATTCGTTGGATCAATTGTACAATAAAAATTCAATATCGCTCTAGTTTAGCGCAATGCCAGAACATATGCATCAGAGAGGCCGGGTGGACATGACACCTATTACACAGAGGAGAGCCCCTAATTCCAATTTTATGCAGGAATAGAGGAGTTCTGTAAACTCAATGTACTAAGAATAATTGAGAGATTCTATGCTGTTCACTCACTGAAATCAATGGTATGGTCCTCAGTATACTTCTTTCTTGCCGCATGCCTGAAGAAAGAGGTTTCACATCTAAAACGTCGCAGGTGCTCTGCACTGAGTGCAGCGACTCCACTCCTCTACAAGCATATCTTAATGTGACTTTGAACTTTTTCTACAAATTGGATGAGCGTTGTTCTACTACCCTTAAGGCTAGGTTCACACGGTGTATTTGCAGGGTGTAATTACGCCCCGCAATTACACCGCGGGAGCGGGGGCCGGCACGTCGCCGGCCCATAGACTTGCATTACCAGCGGCGCGTATACGCCGGTGGTAATTCACATGTTACTTATCTCCCCCCTCGACGGATTCGCCGAGCAGGGAGAGTAGACGTAATCCATAGTTCTCTATGAGAACTGTGGATTACCGTAATGACTTGGACGTATTCCAGCCGTAATTTGTGCACTCCGGCGCGTAATTACAGACTGAAATACATCCAATTTTAAGCCGTGTGAACATAGCCTAACAGGATAAAAATGTGCGTTAAGCCCAAGAGGCAATGTAATGTTTTATATTTTCTATGAAAGAAGTAAAGTTTTATTTTTTAAAAAAAAGATTATTTGTTGCCATAAGTATTTTTTTCTAAAGTATTTATGTGGTGGGAATTGGAGATTCCTGAATTGGCAATTTAGAGCATACGCTGAGAATAAGGGATTACAAGTATCGATATATGAAAGAATTTGATGGTCCTCAGTATCTCCTCCCAAATATTAGGCTCTATAACCAATATCTCCTTCCCACCTACTATGTAAATCTATTGGGTTTCTAGAAAAAACGTTTGCCAATAAAAGTTTATATAAAGTAGATATTAGTCTCTTTGTTGTTTTGATGTTCTTGACCCGATCTATCGGAATAAACTTGGCATTATGTTGAATTGTGTCCGATTTTTCTGCATTATAAGCATGCCTAAGCTGTAAGTATTTGTATAGCTGCGTATGCGGTAAAGCAAATTCCATTTGCAATTGCTGAAAACTTTTAAGTACCCCCTAATCTGTAAGCAGTTGAGAGACATATTGAAGGCCCCTAGATGCCCATGACTCGAAACCCTGGAGCACAAAAAGTTCGGACAAGCAGGGGGTATTCCAAATCTCGGTATACGATGTGCAGCCCTGAAGCCCAAAATCCACCAGTAATTTCCACCACAGTTTATGTATCAAATATAACGTTGGAAACTTTTTGGAGTGTACTAAAATTTACCATAGAGATTGGGAGAATTAAAATAGTGGCGTAACAGTTTCAAGTTTAAGTCCTTATCCCCCTCCCCGTCCTAATCTCTCATATATTGCAGTTGTGCTGTGAAGAAGAAAACTGCTGGATTAGGAATTGCCAACCCTCCCTCGTCCTTGGCCAAGTGCAGAGTTTCTAGCTTTATCCGAGCATGTGTCCTACCCCAAATAAGGGCTCTGAAAATAGTATTGACTTTAAAAAAGAATTGGAGAGTTATGTAGGAGGTACAACAACTGGGGCATCCAAATCATTTTAACCAGATTTGATCTTCTCGCTATCGATAATGGTTATTTACGCCAGACATCCAATTTATTTTGAAATTTAACAAGCCATGGATCCAGATTCAGCCGCCCAAATTCCTGTAAATTCACAGAAATATTTATACCCAGGTATCGGAAAGAATGGGACACTAGAAGTGGTATACCTCCGGGGAGTAAAATTGACCCATGGCATCCACTGGCAAAATTTGACAGACTTCCCCAATCAATTTTTAACCCAGAGTAGGCACCATAGCTTTTAATGTCATTAATTGCCTCTGGCAATGAGCCGCCAGTATTGGCCAAAAAAAGGAGGCTATCATCAGCATATACGGCTATTTTGTCCTCCAGCCTCCCTCTCCTAAAGCATTCAATATGGGCGTTTGCTCAAATTTCGAGCGGGCTAATGCTCAAATGCCAGGGCAAATAGCAATGGAGACAAAGGGCACCCCTTTGCCTTGTTCCCCTTCGCAAATCAAACCCTCTTATTGTAAAATTATTGGACTGCACCTTAGCCTTGGGATCAGTATAAAATAGTTTAATCCAGGATATACTTTTTTTGGGCCCAAACCCAAATTTTATGTAAAACCACCCATAAAAATTCCCACTTTTACACTATCTAAGGCCTTAGCAGCATCTAAAGAACAAATTGACCCAGCCCCCGGTTATCAACAGGAAGCTGCAGGTTCAGGTACAGTCTCCGTAAATTATTGGACGTATCCCTCTGTGGTTAAAAACCCGCCTGATCAGGATGCACGAGATCTGATACCACCGCAGTTAGTCTGTTCGCAAACGCCTTAGCTAGTATTTTGGCATCCACTGGGATCAAGAAATGGGCCTGTATGACTCAGGGAGCAATGGATCTTTATCAGGTTTAATAAAACTATTATTACCCGCCTCTTGCATTTGAAGCAGGTAACCTGCCCTGTGTCTCTGAATCCTGAAAAACCTCCAACAAATTAGGTAACAACACCCCCCCCAAACTGCTGATATATTTTCTGTAGGCAATCCATCCAACCCCGGTGACTTATTATTTGCCAAAGTCTTAACTGCCAACTGCAGTTTTCCCCTAGACTTAGAGAGCATCCAATGCCTCTCGCTGTTCTGCACTCAACATGGGAAGATCTATACCCCGTAAATATTTTTGGGATCTGAGAAGGGGAAACCTCAAGCCTTGATGTGTTAAATGTTTATAAAAATTTCCCCCCAAAATTCCCAAAACATCCAAGGGTTTTTGTCATTTAAAGGGGCCTGAGGCGTGTCATAAAAGCTGGTATAAAAGCTGTGAGCCCCTCCCGGGGAAATTAATGATAGCGGGTAAGTAACGGGCCCCCCTGCTCCCCTTCACCAAAATAAGTTGCTTTTAAAAAATTTTTATTTTTTGCCGATTTAATAAAAATGTTCAGTGTAACCTGCGCCTTACGCAGTTTTTCCCCCCCGGTTTTTGGAGTGCAGAGCAAAACGAATCGATTCTAGCAGCATTTACTTGCTTACGGGGTAGTTTTTTTAGCGCCCCCTTTA
>JAODAL010071033.1:0-15686 GCA_025379985.1 Phyllomedusa bahiana
GGGGGGGATTCGGGCTGGGGGGTGCAGTGTACGCCAGAAACAGGCGTAACCCCGTTCATACTGTCGCCTAAGTCTTGGTGAACTTTACCCAGTTTCTTTATAGAGCTGTTGGTTGTCTCCCCCCCCCCCTCCTCCCCCCCCCGTGATTTTTACAGCTTTAGTGCTCCTTTAAAATTCTTACCAAACTATATAAAATCTTCCAATCTTGTTTAAACTAATTGTAAGGACACCAACGTAAGCTGTCTCTGGAAGAAATAGAAAAATTTCGCTGAGCAGGTCCCGCCCCCTGCTATGGGGCGCTGAGAGACACTGATCATGAACGGAAGGGTTTTCTATGTAAAACGAGATCATGTATTTTTCCAGCCAACGCAACCATACACCCCCCCGCATGACGTCCACACACATTCACCCTCTGTACTCTGTAACGTTTTGCTCCGCCAAAAAATGACAGGAGGTCCCGAAAAGGGCGAATCTCAATAGTGATGCAAGATTTTAACCTAAAATTATCGTTTTTGATCTAAAAATTTTCGATCAAATAAAAACTGTGCCGATTTAATTTTGTCTTAATAATCGTAAAACACTAGTTTTTACAAAGGTTTGGATAAGTTGGGGCCCCTGGGCAGGGAAAGGCAGATGGGGTTTAATACAGATAAATGGGGTTATGAAATGGTAGGAGAAACCCATTCATGACTAATGTTAAAGGGAAAAATGTGGGTAAAAGGAATGGAGAAGGATTTGGGGAATTTGGGTGGACAGTAAACTTTTTGTAGCGCCGTGTCAGAAGCTTTTCCCCCATTAACTTTCCTGTTAAACACACAGGAATTTGTTACAGTTTGGGGGCACCAGTGCAGGAAAGACTTGTAGAGCTTGAACGGGTACAAGGGGGCAACAAAAAAAATTTAAAAAGGACTCGGTGACTACAATACCAGAAAGATTAGCAAGATTAGGGTTAGGGTTTAGAGAAAAGACGGGGTTGGGGAGAATAAAAAAATTTTTAAAAAATCAAAAGGGCAAAAAGAGATCTCTCCCAAGATTTATTTATCCAGGGGTGTATTAGAACAAAGGGGGGTCCTTCGTCTTGAGGGAAAGAAAGTTTCTAAAATAAAAATAGAAAAGGATTCTTTAGTAAGAGCTGTGACTGAGGGGGGGGAAATTCTCGCCAGAGGGACTTTTCATATTAAATTTAATAAAAGAGTTCAAAAAGGGTTGGTGCATTTTGGGCTTAAAAATATAAAAGTTATAGTGACTAGGGTTCAGGAGAGGGGGTCCCTTGATCCCGGGATTTTTTTGATTCCAGATTGGATGGGAAAGGACTTTTCCCCAAAAGAGGACAATTGGCTTTACCTTATTGGGGTTTTTTGCTTCTTGGCAAAAAACCCCTTTGCACAACAGGGAACTGGATGGACGTCTTGTCTTTTTTCGGCCTTACAAACTATGAAACCATTACTACCAGCCTTTTTTTATAAAAATCAGTGCTTGTTATTGAAAGAGGAGCAAAGGCTATTTACAGCATAACATTATTATATATTAAATAAAGCACCTTTAAAAAATCTTTTGATGAGGGCTATTAAGTTCCCTCTATTTGTGGCTAGAAGTAGCTGGGAATTTATCACTGAACTCTATAGGGCACATTTATTATGAGAATTGCAGCAGAATTATAACCATATATGTTTTAGACATTTTTTAGACACTTCAGTGGCTTTATCGACAAGGGGAATATCTCGGCAAAGGGGTGTTGTTTTTGGAGTAAAATGGGTGTGGCTTAGGGTGAGACATAATAATGCGGTAACAATTTGGTACAAAACTAAACCAACTAATAAATTGTATGAACTTATACCAAACATTTTAACCCTTTAAGGTCTAAACCTGTTTTGCACCAAGCCCTTTTTTTACAAATCTGACATATCACTTTATTGGGGAATAACTTTTTAATGGCTTTAACTTTCATGTGATTTTGATATTTTTTTCTCATGACACGTTGTACTTTAAATTAGCAATTAAATTTGGTCAAAACAATTGTCACGTCAAGGGAGGTACAGTGAGCCCTGAATGGAACCCAGCCCACTGTCCTTGCCTGCTTGACGTGCTGCCCTAGGAGGAAGACGGCAACTGGGCGACAGTCCCTGCGCTACTAGAGTGCTGAGGCCATCAGTAGGTAGAATAGTCAGACAGCCCGGATCAAAACCAAATCAGAAATGCCAGGCCACTAATCGGAACCAGAGGCATAAACGTAAAAAAGCCGAGGTCAAAACACGAATGGGAACGAGGTACAAAAACGGAGAGCTAGACAGGGTCAGGAAACACGCCGAGATCAGGTACACGGATGAGCAAAAAAAAGCTATAGCACAAGAGAACAAAAGGCAGCCAGGAAGTATTGCAGGTGCAGCACTCAGCTAGCAGGGAGTTTAAATGGGATTCCCAGATACCGCCCCTGTAGCTGATTGGAGCGGCCTCCGGGTCCTCCCATTGGCTGGTGCGACACGCCCCCTGTCCGGAGTGGCTGGACCTCTGTCACTCACAGAGCTGCCAGCAGAATGTATATCAGGGTGGGGTCGCTGATCAGCTGCAGCAGAACATTGCTCCCTGCAAGCCGAGCACCGCCCAGCCCTGACAGTACCCCCCCTTTTAGGAGGGGCCACCGGACCTTTCCCTGCTCTGGGTTTATCTAGGTGAAAATCATGGAATTCCCTCACCAGGTGATCAGCATGGATGGATTTAGCCGGAACCCATGATCTCTCCTCAGGACCATACCCCTTCCAATGGACCAGGTACTACAGTGACCTTTGGACCTTACGAGAATCCAAAATATTGGCAATTTCATATCATAACTCCCCCACTATGCAACCTGGAGGAGGAGGTCTAGAGGGCAGAGTCACAGGCTGAATATACCTCTTAAGAAGTGCACAATGGACCACGTTATGTATGCGAAGAGAAGAGGGTAATTTCAGCCGATATGTCACCGGGTTAACCACCTCCTGATCCACATATGGACCTACAAATCGTGGCGCGAGTTTACCAGAGGGAACTTTCAATCGCAGATTTCGGGTGGAAAAACCCAAATACTTTACCCCCAACGCAAACCCTCTAGAAACAAAGACGCCATTATGGTTTGTTTGGGTATAAACCCAAAGTTCTTCTGAACCGGGCCCCCAGACGGGGTTCCCAAAGATTTTAATGAAAACCCAATTCCTTTCCCCGCTTTGTGATAAAGATTTGCACGGGGAAAAATGACGCATGCCTTGGGTTTGAAAAATAAATTTTACGAAAAATGGTAAAGGTCCCGACGAGTTTCCCTTATCCTGTTTGTTAAGGGCCCAAATTAAACCCAATGGTAAGTTTTTTAAACCAAAGTTACTGTGATCAGAAACTTTAACGGAGTTTTGTGTTCCCTTTTTTATTTAAACCCTCTCTGTCTGCCCAAGGTAGTCTCTGGGTGGAAGGAGAGGAAAAGGACATGGTGATTCCAGAGCCTTGCAAAGGGCTCTCCAAAATGGGAAAAGGGGAAAACGAACTGAACCCCCCTGCCCGATATGATATTTTTCTGGAAAAACCTTGAAGCTTGAAAATGTTTTTTAAAAAAAAAGTACAGCAATTTTTTTGGAGGGAATGAAACCCCCCTTAAAAGGAGCAAAGATGGCACATTTTGGGCTGACCCCCGATCCATTCCCCCCCAAAAAAATTTGTTTTTGCCCTCTAAAGGGGGAAGGGTTTCCCGTAAAATACAAACCTGGGAGATAGGGGTCCATGGATGTTCAGGTATGGGGTAGAGGGCATAGTTCACCAGGGAGACGAGTTCGGGCCCTTTACCCCAAAGCGCAGCTTCAAAAATTTGCCACATAGGCTAAAAACCATACGAGGCAATGCGGCCCCGGGTAATTACGAGAAATAAGCTTTTTTGGGGGCCCGGGGACACTCCCGGATCCCCGGGAATAACGCAAAAAATTAAAAATTTCTTTTAATACTCGTACCCGGAGTTGGGGGGGGGACAAAAAACTTTCAAAAATAGGGAAAATTAGCAGGGTCTCTTATCCTGGTGGGCCCTTAAAGGGGATGTACGTTTCCCTTTAAATTCGGCTGATTTCCCCGTCTTGGGCTTTTTCAACGGGGGTGAATGCAGGGGCTTTTCCCTTCCCTCCCGCGGATGACATCTTTTCCCCCCCTTCATGTTTGGCCCTGGACCCCCCCACCCCCCCTCTGGTTCACTTTCCCCTTGGCCCTCCCCCCTATCGGTTTATTTTTATAAGGCTGTATACATCCCCCAACAGGCTGCATTCAATCTAATCTGAGCACTGATCTTCACAGTTTGGAGATGTATTACAGTTTTAAGAACGGACAGTTCTGCGTGTATGCAGGGGGAGTTGGGCCCCGGGGGAAAAACTTCTTGTTATTCTTTGAACAACCCTGATGCAGTCTGTTTCTGTAGGTTTTGGAAAAAAAAAGAAAATGCTGGGGGGGCCCCCTAACTCTGAGTCAGGGGACAAAGCCCCCATGAATCGACCCGGGGCTGTTCAGGAATGAAATGGGGCCTCTCAGCTATTTGAATTTGCAAGGAGGAGGGATTCGACCCACACTGGATATTCAGTGTAAAAAAAAAACACAAGAAAAAGGGGCCCCCTTGGTTGAAAAACAAAGGCAGCTTTGCTAAGGGACACCCAATTGAAAAAATTTTGTTTGTTTTAAATTGTCCCCTTTATTCTAAAGGGGACCATTTAATAAAAGTTTAAACACCCCTTTAATCTCATTTTGGCAAAATTCGGGGGGAAAAAAGTGAGACAACAGCTCCTTGGGCAAATTCGTCCCCGGGATCCTCATGGGATGTGTGGCGGGGACAAAAGCTTTCTAGTTTAGACCCATCACCCCTTCACATTTTTCAAACCCAAAGGTTTTTAAAAATAAAAAACAAATTTGAAGCACGTAAAAAATATTGCCCAAGCGCCTGAGGGCGATTTAACCTTTTTAGACTCTCTAAAAAGGTAAGGTTCTTTTTGGATCAGTAAGAATGGACTTGTGCTGGGAAACCCTGGAGGGGGTGGGCCATTCCTCGAACCCCATTTTTGTAGCCCAAAAAACTCCCGTTTCCCGCCGTCATAATTCCAAAAAGGTTGAAATAGCAGGGGGGACCCCTGGACAGGTTTTCCCCCTCCCACCATACTCAGAAGCATAAAATTTCGACAAAAAAAGGGTTTGCTGTGATCTGTTTGAATCAACACAGGGTAGTTTTGAGCGTTAAATATCGCCAAAGTTGAAATGGGCAGGGTTTTTTATTTTGTCGGATTTTTTGGGATCACGCGGATAATTTAGGAAAAAAATCTGCGCATAATTTTATTTTTATTGCCCCATTTTTAAAGCGTTCCTGTCATTTTGGCGGCCAGCAAATAACCCTTAGAGAATAGGGGCTGGGTTAGTGGATGTCCCGACTTTCATGAGGGGTTGTGTAGGGTTTGCGATTGGCGGGGAAAAAATCACATGACCTCGTTTTAATAGAAAAAGCCCTTCTTTTCATGATAAGTGTTTGTTGTGTATCATAGCAGCAGGACGTGTGCTGGGTCTCTCCCCAAAACAGTTTCAGAAAAAAAAACTGTTTTTTTTGTTCACAAAAGAAAACTATGTTTTTTAGCTGTGAACATTAGAACTTAGGTAGATTAGGGGGGGTTTTTTAAATTTTTTGGGTTACTTAGGCTGGAATTTTAAAAGCATCTAGCGCTGTTCAGCCGTGGGGGGTTGGGGGCAGGGGGTGTGGGGGGAAAAACAAAACAAAACAGGTGGCAGGCAGGTTTTTAAAAAGGAGATGGATATTGTGCACCCCAAACTGTGTTTTGGGGACCCTGCATTGCAATGGGTTTTTTTTAAAACATTTTTTGGGCCCCCTTTTTTTGGTGAAATATTATTGTATTTTGGGGCACCCTTGTACTTTTTTTAGGATACAGATTTTTTCCCTAGAAACTGCAGGTGTATTTGATAGGTGAAAAAATTAACTTTTTTATCTGTACAAAATTTTTAATTTACATTTTTTTTTTTCATTTTGGGTTTGCAGCTCAGTTTTTTTTTAAAAGCCCCACTTTGTTCTTATAATAGGATACAGAATTTTCTAGTAAACCGGGAGGTGTTTTTTTAGGTGAAAAAAAAAAAAGGGTTTTTAATTTTTTTCCGTACCCCTTTAAAATTTACGTGTTTTTCCCCTTGGGGCCCCAGTCCCAGCTTTTTTCCCAAAAGGATCTTTTTTTATTAAAATAGGTAAGAACTTTTTTTAGTACCGGGGTTTTGTTTTTATAGGTGCAAAAAAATTAAATTTTATTATCCGTACAAAAATTTAATTGGGTTTTTAATTTTTATTTTGGGCGGCCCAAGTTTTTGTTAAAAGACCCACTTTTTATTTAAAAAATAGGTTTACAGAACTTTTTGGGTCACCCCCAGGTATATTTAGGGGTTTCCCAAAAAACCAAGTTTATTAACTTTAAAAAAAATTTTTAAATTAGGTTTAGTTCCCTTTGGGCAGGCCATTTTTGATAAAGACCCTTTTTTGAAAATGATTTTTTCCCCTTTTACAGAAATTTTTAATAATTTTCAGGTGTATTTCATAGGTGAAAAACCCACCTTTATAACCCGGTTATAAAATTTTAAATAGGTGTTTTTTTTTTTTGGTTTGGGGCCCCCTTTTTGGGTTATAGGGGCCAAACCTTGCATTAAATTTGAATACAGAAATTTTTTTTATTTCCCCGCAGGTGTATTTTTGGGTTTGCAAAAACCCCCTTTTTTATTTTCGTACAAAAATTTTTTTACTTTGTTTTTCATTTTGGCGCGTCCGGGCTTTGTTCTTTAGACCCAACCTTGCATTAAAATTTGAATACACCCAATTTTTTGTAGTCACCGAGGTGTATTTATAGGGTGCAAAAAATTTCCCTTTTTTTTTTCCGTATACTTTTCCAAAGGGGGTTTTTTTTTTTATTTTGGGTTTGTGCCCAGTTTTGTTCATGGGCCCACCTTGCAATTAAATTTGAATAAAGCAAAATTTTTGTAGTCACCGGGGTTTGTATTTAAGGTGAAAAAATCCCTTTTTAAATTACCCGGGTTTTACAATTTAAAAAGGGTTTTTTTTTTTACTTAGTTTTTTTCAAATAGCCACGTTTTTACGACAATTCTGATAAAAAAATTGTTAGAACTGTTCTCGTTTGTCATTGCTGCAAAAAAAACGAAATTTTTTCTCATCCGTGTCATTTTTGGGATTTAGTTTTTTTTTGCATTTCTTTAAAGTTTGAGTTTGGCAAGATAGCGAAACTTGTAGATATTTTTTTTAAAAAACTATAAAATTCCTAGTCCTATTTGGGCGTTTTTAAATTTCCCTGGGTTAAAGGGAAGAACACGGGTTGATTTTGTCTTAAGTTCTTCCCCGGAAAACCGCATTTCAGAGGTTTTTCATAAAAAACATTTCGGGTTCTAACCCTAGTTGGCTGTAGGAAATTAGAGGGATTTAAAAATTAGCTGTGATTTGCCGTCTTTTAATAAGAGACTTTCAAAAGGGTTCCCAAATACCTTTTTAAATTTTTTATCTTTCTGAAAAAGGGGAGCGAAATGCAGGGGAAAGCGAGCAAAGAGGGGTTGTGGGAAAGGTTTTGAGGTAGAGGAAGGTGCCCCTTTCCCCAGTGCTGGCGACAACAGGGCAAGCCAGCGGATCGGGGGTTTTCCCAGGACCGTCGGGCCCTGTATCATGGGTAAGGCCCTGTGAATCTCAGAATGAAAAAGCAAACTCCAAAACTGTTCTTCGTGATTTTAAAGCAACCTGCATCCCCGCAGTTTTTACCTCCTCGTCCCCTCAGTTACGGCCACAAAAAGTCGTCATCGCATCGTCAGCATCCGTTTAAAAATGAACGAAGGCAGCCCAATGTCAACTCGTGTACCCAAACCCCTGTGGTAATCCATTTTCTGAAGACCTTTTTGATGAAAAAAAAAGCGGTTTGGGGGCAGGGAAAGGGATGTTTAAAAATCAAGAGGCCAAAAAGGGAGATTTTTTTCCCGCTTGATGCCCCAGTTATGATGCCACAGAGGGAGGAGAAGGAAGCCGGTCAATTTGGGAAAAAAACCCCGGGGGGTCGGCAACGCCTTTTCAGTGCCTTTTGCTTGTAGCCCGCAGCTTGGAGCAAAAATGTCAGGCGACCAAATCACCTGTGTTTTATTGTTTATGATATGATGAAAATTGCGGATCCAACGTGGTCTTTTCCGCGAATTTCCTTTCGAGGCCCTTTAATCATGGGGCGAGGAGGGGACGATGGGGTTAAATTTTCCAAAAGGGTCCTGCCTCAAAAGGGAGAGGGTGGTTTGCAAAAAGAAGTCCGTGATATGATTCCCCCCCAGGCCCCGGGTCAGCGGAAAAACCCCCCTCCTCCCCTTATCACCCTTTTTAAAAAAGGCCAGGGACCTCTAAAACCTGGGCCCTTTTTTAGCAAGGGCCTTTTGATTCCCCCAGCGATTTTCAAAAGCCGCCCTTTGCCCTAAACGGGATCATTGAAGGGAAGATTCCTTAGTGTGTTTAAAACCACCCCAAAATGTCTAAATCCCCATGCGCGAATGCATATTTAAATGGGATGGAGACTTGGCCAAAAAAGGCCAAGGGGGGGCAGGGGTTCCCCAAACCCCTGGGGCACCCCCCTCTGTTCCGCCTCCTCTCCCCTGCCGCCACCAAACGTTCCAAAAGCTGCCCCTTTCCCCTCGAGTCTTTATCAGGGATTTAGCCTCCCCCCCTTTCCCCCCAAGTCGCCCGGGGTACCCCCCAGCACCCCCAGAGATCCATTCCCCACCCCCTTTTCCTTTACCGTTTTTAGACCTGCACGCGTTTTGCGGCCCCGTCCCAGCCCGCCCCGCCTTCTGTTCTTCCAGGTTTGGGAAACGAAAAAAAAAACACTTTAAATCAAAAACCCTCCCCAAAACCAAAAGCCTGAAAGTCCCGGGATTGCCAGGCTTTTGGGGCCTTTGGGAAAAGTTACCTTTCCCTTTTGGTGGACACAACTTTTGGGGTTTTGCCACTCCTGGGGCCCCTTTCCCCCCCCCCAAAAAACAGTTTCCCAAAATAAAGGGATTTCTTTGAGGAAAAGCTGTCCCTTTCCCTGGCCAGCCCCCATGTAAACTAAAAATTTCAAAGGGGAGGGTTTTTGGGTTCTGTGTCCGGAAAGTCCATTTGAAAACCGACACATGGGGTAGTAAGGGCCCGGGCCCAAGGCGCCCCATATCTCTGTGACAGCCCCCACTGGGTGAGTGGGTTTGGGTGTCTCTTGTGGTGCCCGGGGGTCTCAGGTCGGCGTTTTCCCTTAAAACCACAGGGATGGTTTCAGGGCTCTTTCCCCCCCGGGCCTTGGTGGAATTTACGTGCCCCGAAAAGACCCGGGCCTGTTGAAATTAATCTGTCTTGGGGACCATTTTCCCACACAAGGTTTAGGAGCTTTGGACGGCTCTCCCGCAACGGGGGGCCCCAGCGTGGCTGGGGGCAAGAACCTTTGCCAGGCAAGGTGGGTGTGAGATAAAGGTTTGAAAAACTGCTGGCCGCCCTTAAGATTGGTAGGCTGGAGCACATCCCCTTTCCTGGACATTTTATGAAACCCGTCGTCCAGAAATTTTTAAAGCGTACCCGGGGTCTTTTGGGGCCCGCAGCCTTTAGGGAAGGGGTGAGATCTGAGTTCGCCCTTCTTTCCCTTAGCACCCGGTTTGTCCGCCTGGGGTGGTTCAGCGTCAGCTCGGCCCTCCCCCTAACCGTTTTCATTTTGATTGGGGGGAAAAAGTTGGAATTCAACCCCCCACATGTTCCCGCGATTGTGGCAGCCCGCGCCAATTTCCAATTAGCAGTAAGAATTGACCCCAAAGGCCTGACAAGCAGCGGGGGCGGACCTCGGGGGTTTTTTCAGCCAAAGAGAGTGGAGGCAGGTGAAAGAGCTTGCACCAACCCCTTTCCTTTTTTTAAAAAAAGGGCCCAAAAAAAATGATCAGTTCGGGCAATTTCCTTTTCTCGCATGACCAAATTTTGGTGGGTCTTAGTTCGGGGGAAAGATCGTTGGACACTCTGAAACATAGGGGCCCCCCGCGGGAGAAAGGGGACAGACACAGATGCGGAACGGAGCCTTTTTTTCTCCGTCGAAATCCCCAAGGCCCCCACAGTTTTCAATTTTTTTTCGGGATTTATTTGGCCAGGTTCAGGGTACGGGGTAGTGCGGGGGGCGGCGCTTCGCTTCAGGGTGCATCATCTGAGGGAAGTCAGGGGGGTGTTGAAGCTGGGGCCCGGGGGAAGCGGGGAGGAGGGGAATGAGGTTTTTTCTTTGACACCGGGCGTTACCCACGTCCCTGCCCTTTGGGAAAAAGGTTGGCGCGAATTGAGGCGGAGGGGAAAAATGAGGAAAAATGAATTGCTAGTTTCCCCCTCAAACCAAAGGGGGGGGGGGAAATCAAGGCTCCATTCTCACAAAGAGTGCTTGGATGCTCCAATTTCTCCAAAAAATGATTTTTTTGCATTAAGGCCATCAAAATTTAACAACAGTTACTGGGTTTTCCACCCCCCGGTACAAAAAAAAAAACTCAGCATTTTTCCAATTTACCCAAATAGAGAGTAAAATGCAGGAAATGGGGAAACCCTTTTGATTGATCAAGTGGAGACCCTCTTTTTCGTATGCTTTTCGTTCTTCAAATGTACGGGGGGGAAAAAAAGTCAAAACGGGCGTGACAGCGTAGAGTGCCCAAACAGCCCTTTGGCCCGGGGGCAGCAGGCAAGGTGGCCCGAAGCCCAATTTGGGGGGAACCCCTTTGGGAATTTTTTATTTTTCCACCTAACCAACGAAAGTTAAAGCAGGGGAACCCCATGCAACAAACAGAGACCAGCTTAAAAAAACATTTGGGGCAGACTATCTGCCCTTTTCAACACCCAGGGTTTTTTGGAATTTTGTTCCGGACCCAAAAAGATTTGGGTTTTTTCCTAAATTTTGGAAAGGAAAAAAAGGCCGCGAGCTCGGTCCCCACCCCGCCTTTGATTGGGGGTTTTTCACCCTGACCCAAGGGGGCCAAGCCGGGTTTTTTTGAGCGGAACCCCTTTAGCCCCAGTGGAGAAGTATTACAGACAAAAAGATCCAACTTTCCCCCAGATAATGTGGATCGTTTGACTTTCATTTAAGATGAAACCAAAGGGTGGATTTGTTTATGTTGTGGCCCCAAAATTTCAAAGGGCACGATTTTGTTGCCCGGTTTTACTTCCAACCAAATTCCCCTTTTAAATAGAAATGGTTTTCTTGAAAACTTTTTTTTTTAAAAAGGGTTTTTCTTACTGCCCAAATTTTTTTCTCAGTTCCCCAAAAAGTTCATTTTGCTGGTTTTTCTTTTGAGGGGACTGTAAAAGACAACCCGGTTTCATGAAAAAACCTATTCCATTTCCATTTTATCTTTAGAATTTTTTGCATTGTCAATGGTTTTGGGGTTTGGTTTCTGGGAGTTTCCCGCTTTAATTTTGGTCCCTTGGGAAAAAGGAAAAAGGGGCTTTAAGTGGGGATTTTTCCCCCTCACCCAAATTTTTTTTAAAAAAGTGGTGAGAAGTCTTTTTATATTTTTTTGGGGTTTATGGTGCTGTGAGAAAAAACTAGGGAAACATTTGTCCTTTTAAACAGAAAAGTGGCCCTTTAAGTGGGGATATCTCCCTCACCAAAATTTTTAAAAATGGCTGAGAAGGTTTTATTTTTTTTAAATTTTTTTGGGCATGCTGTTTGAAATGCCGCAATTTCCCCCCAGGGGCCTATTAAAGAAAAAAAAAAAAAATTTTTAACAAGGGAAATTTTTTCTTCAAAAATTTTGTCAAAAGTGGTTTTAAGGGTCATGTTTTTAATTTTTGGGGGCATGTTGTGTGAAATAAGGATTTTAAATTCAGGTTTATGTAAAATTTTTGGTTTCTAACCCGGGCCTTTGTTTTCAAATTTTCCCAAAAGGGGGCTCAAGGGGGATGGTGCGTCAGGGGAAAAGGAATAGGTAGGATGCTGTTAAAGGAACATAGGAAAAAAAGATTTGTTTTTGCAAGATCTTTAAAAATTTGTAGCAATACCTGTAGTGAGGGGCAACCCATTTTAAAAACATTTAAAAAAAAAGAAAAAAAAGATGGGTGGGATTCCATCCTATTTTAAAAAAAAGTTTTTTCTAGAATTTTTAAAATACTAAAAAAAAAATGGAAAGAAAAAAAAGCGGGGTACAAAAATTCCTCTGGGAAAGGGACAAGGGAGGTACGGAAAAAATTGAACAGATTAGGTTACCCAGGGAAAAGAAATAGTCCCTTTTCCGTTTTAAAATAAAATGTGGTTTAAAGACTCCTTTTTCCGGGGACTTTTTAAACTGTGGGTCAGGGCAGGTTTAAAGGTTTATACTGGGCCCCGGGAAAAAGTTTTGTCAATGTCCGGAAGTAAAAATGGTGGTTGAAAGATTTTTTTTGGAAATTTTTTTTATCTGGGGGGCATGCAGGTTTTGGGGTTATTGCTGTGGCCCCCGGGGCGGGGATTGTCCCCAAAGTCCCGTGAAACTAAAAAAGGTTGTTCAAAGGAAATCCTTTTTCCGGCACTTTTTAATCTGGGGTCATGCAGGTTTTGGGGTATGCTGTAGCCTTCTGGACAGAGTTTGTCTATGTCCCGTGAAAATTTAAAAGGTGGGGTTTTAAAGGCTTCTTTTTTTGGCAATTTTTAATTGGGTTTTTAATTTCAGGTTTGGGGCTCCTGCTGTGGGCCCCGGACAGGGAAAAGTCAATGTCCCAGTGAAACCCAAAATGGGGGGTTTTAAAGGGCCCTTTTTCCCCGGGACTTTTTTTTTTCTGGGGGTCAGACAAAGGGTTTTAAAGGGGCCCTGCTGCGTTCCAGGGGCAGGGATTGTCAATGTCCAGGGAAAAATAAAATTTGGGGGTTTGAAAGGGCTTTCCCCTTTTTTCCGTTTACCCTTTTAATTGGGGATCGAAGGTTTAAGGGGCATGCTGCGTTCCAGTTTTCAGGGATAGTCAAGGTCCAGTTAAAATAAAAAAGTTTGGGTTAAAAAATTTTCTGCTTCTGGCACTTTTTAATTTTGGGTGATGCAGGTTTAAGGGTTTATTTTCTGTGGTACAAGAAGGGATAAATGAATGGTCTATTTATTTTTTTTCTTTTGGCTTTTTTAACCCCAAGTGTTTTTGCCTAAGATGTACCGGGATCCATTTGATGTTATGGATTTTAATTCCAGCTTCTTTCCCGCCCTGTTTTTGGGGGTAAGAATTTAAGGGGGGGTTTGTTGCTTTTCCCCTTAGGGCTTTTTAAAGGGGATTTGATCATAATCGTCATCGACCCTCGAATATCTTGTCGAAAGATGGTCGACTATTTTACCATTTTGACCCCATGTCGATGGGAAAAGTAAACGCTCCAAAATAGTACGGGATAATTTTTATTGAAATATGGAAAGCGTCTTTAAAAAATTTCCGGGGTATCGACTATCGACCCCATGACGATAGTCGAAGTAATCGCCTTTATTTCAAGGAGTTGATACAAAAAACTGCTTTAAATTTTTTCCAAAAAGATTCTTTTGGGCCCCAGGTTGCCCAATTTCTGAAAATTAACCCCCCTTCCCAGTCATGTCAATCAACCGGGACCGAACTTTGACAGAAAAAAATTAAAGAAAAAATTTCTCGTAATAATTAGCCAAAAACCCCAAAAAATCCCCCTTTTTAGGGCCCTTTAAGAAAAGAAGGGCGGGGCCCAGTCGAAAAATTTGCCTTTAATTTTACAAGGGGGCCCTACAAAAAGAAATTAGGAGTCAGGGATATACCCAAAAAAGGTCCTCCTTTTTACCCCAAAAAAAACATTTTCAAGCTTGACAAAAAAATCTATTTTTTCCTTTTAAGATTTGCAAAAAAACCCGGGCGTAATGTTAAAGTTTTGATGCCAATTTCTGGGGTTGTTTTGAATGTCCCTCAGATAAAAAAAACCCCTTACAAAAAACCCAATAAAATTCCCAAAAAATCATTTTAACCCCGGTTTTTTGGAAAACCCCGGGGGGTTAAACAACCCCCAAACCCGGGATCCCAGATACTCAAAATGACCCCTCAGGAGTTTTAAAACCCCGGTTTTCCACCCCATCCCCCTTTTCGAATACGGATGAGGTTATAGGACCTCTTGGTCCAGTTTTTGGGGGAAAACCCCTTCAACCCCCCCCGGGTCTGATTGGGGAATTTGTTTAGGAATCAAGAGTAAGGGGGATTGGTTTTTTTCCCTTATCTTATTTAATTAACGGTAAAACAATGCATGGCGGAGGCCCCCATCCCTTTTTTCCCACAAAGAAAAAAAAACCCCGCACCCATAGGAGGGCACAGAAGGTTTGGTTTTTGCCCCTTTTTTGAAGGCTTTCTGAATATACTGTTTTGGGGTTGTCCCTTCCCCCGGGCCCGAGAGAAATTTTATATCCTCTATTTGGGAAATTTCACTCGGGCAATAGGTCAATGGGACAGTCGTAAAGATCATGAGGGGGGGAGAATTTTCGACTGTTTCTGAGAAAAAAACCTCCCCAAAGTCACGAATAAATACAGGGAATTTGTCCACCCCGTATTGCCCCGTATGGGGAGGAAGACATTGTCACAACAATGAAAGCCCAAAACTTGTTTTAAATTCCCCCGAAATTCCAAATCAAACAGGGGTTATGACTTGAAGTCAGGGCAGCCCCAACCCACATAAAGCGGGCAGCCCCTCCCTGATAAAACAGGGCAACCCCTTTTTTAGTTGTTTAGATCCCCCCAACATTTTCCCAGCTCGGGAGTCAATGTTGGATTGTGCCCTAAATCAGTGGAGTAGAGTCCAAAAAGCCTTAAACCCCCGGGATCCCGGACAGAGGTCTCCCAAAGGTTTTTCCCCAGAAGTTTGGCGAAGGGGGCGTTTAAAAAAAATTCGGGCGCTGGGCCCCGGGAATTTACAAAAGCGTTCCCCGAAAACCCGGGCAAAAAACAAGTATGAGCCTTAAAAGGGGGCGGGAAAATTTTTGGATTACAATAGGAAAAAACCTTTTCTCGCCTAGGTGATCCCCCTGCAAAAACCCCCTAGGCGCTGGAGTCTTTTCCCGGGCCCGGTCTTCCCCTTTGGGAAACACCCCTGATGCCCGGGGGGTCCCTTTCCCCGCCAAGTAGTAGAAAAGTCCCTGGATACTCCGAGGAAAATCCTATGGTCGCTGAAAAGGGAATTGCCGTAAAAAAAAGCCCCCCCTTGCATGGGGGTCCTCAGGGTTTTTTATCGGAAAAGGGGGGGTAGAGGGGGGGGACCACCCGGGCGGGAGCCTTTTCCCGAAAATCTTCCCTAAAAACTCTGTCCCGAGGCGGCTGAGCCATAGCCTCAACCATAAGTTTCCATGGGTAGGGTAAAACCAACCCCCATATCCCTTCCCCATGGGCGGCTAACCCTAATCTAAACCCGGGATTACAGCTGGGGCGTTTTCCCCCCAGACGGAAAACCCCCACCAGCGGCGAAATTCGAGCAATACTCCTCCACCCGTCCTTTTTACCCTGTATCAAGGGGGGTGGCTGAGCCTCGGCCCAGAAGGGCAGTTCTGCCGAATCAGGTGGAACGAAAATGGCCCAAATCCTGGGGGGGACCCTGAAGTAATGATATAAAAATTCCCACTCTTGCTCCCCAATTTCTCGGGTGTACGTGGGGGACCTTTAAAAAACAGGCGACATCCTT